>JAPEKM010000028.1:43410760-43422234 GCA_027575975.1 Cathorops multiradiatus
AAGGGGGAAAAAAAGGGGGGGGGCAGGAGAGATATTGCACATTGTCCGGTATTGCTTATTGTTAGGCTGGGCTACTGCTCCTTCCCGTCCTCTGTCGGATGTTGTAGAGTCTGATGGCATGAGGGACAAAGGAGTTTTTGAGTCGGTTCATCCTGCACTTGGGAAGGAGCATTCTGTCACTGAACAGGCTCCTGTGGTTGCTGATGGCGGTGTGCAGAGAGTGTCTCAGGGTGTCATTTTAAGTGGCTAAACTTGTCATTAACTCTTTTGTTTACATGCATAATATATTCAATGCCCATATTATTGCTTTTATGACCCTGAGGTCAATTTGAACAAGGCTGGTTTTATTAATAGAGCTCCGTCTTTGGAGGAATTCACAGTTTGCTCTGGTGATCACGTGCTAGATTGTAGAAACTAGACACTAAATGTTTACACAGGATTCAAAAGAAAGAAAACACAACTTTATTCATTACACACTTGTGAAATTCCTCTCTGCATTTAACCCATCTGAAGCCGTGAACACATGAGCACACATACCCAGAGCAGTGGGCAGCCATGCTAACAGCACCTGGGGAGCAGTTGTGAGCTAGGTGCCTTGCTCAAGGGCCCAGGGCTGTCCCATGTTAACCTAACTGCATGTCTATGGACTGTGGGGGGGAACCGGAGCACCCAGAGGAAGCCCATGCAGACACGGGGAGAACATGCAAACTCCATACAAAAAGGCCCCTGTTGGGCTTGAACCCGGAACCTTCTTGCTGTGAGGCGACCGTGCTAACCACTTGCGCTGCCGTGCCGCCAAATCATATCTTCAAGCATCATTTGTTATACAGAAGGAAACTAGCTTGTGTAGGGTTTTAGTTGAACAGACTTTGACATGTAGATTCCCGTCACAGAAAAGACCTCTCAGACAGGCAAGAAAGAGAGACTAATATTCCTACTAAGCTGTTCCCACTACATGACTAATGAGGAAAACTAATATTCCCATTTTCATTCAGCCTCATCTCTACCCTGAGCCTTGTAAGCTTTTGTCTAGTTGGTTTGTGTACAAGCATGTGTGGTGCAAACTGCCATTAAACACTCATCAGTTGAGATCAAGTTGCAATCTGATCCTGAAAAGTGAAGTCAATGCGGAAGTGCTAAAATCTGCAGTTCTTCAAATGGCCACTTGGGGCTAGCTCCAAAAGCGAGTCAGTTCCCATAAACCCCCTATGTTTAAAATGTCCAACTTCACAGCGAAAACGACCGTTTACAGCCTAATACAAAAAATAAAAAAACGATTTGGGTTTCTATCACTAGTTTCCCCCTTCATGACCACTGTCGGGGAGGGGGAGATCTGTTTATTCAAATGCAACATATTAAGCCATACATTTATGCATATGTAGGGGTGGGGCCTATTTGAGTGACAACTGGGTTGGTGTCATCTTGTTAGCTGCTAGCTGGCGGATTTTTCTTTTACCTCAGAATTAAAGCCAAGTTCACCGCAGGTGATGGATTTATGTAAATGACTTATGGGGCCTTGCCTATTTTCATCTAAGAGCTTTTCTGTGCAAACAACTTTTTACACACTACTACACCTTTAAATTTGCTTTATCAGATTGTACTTGCCTTTCAGTATTTTTGATGTAGTTGCTGCTGATGAAGTTTATCGGGGCTTTCCTTTCAATAAATTAGACTCAGACTGACAATTTGATAGCTTGAGTGACTAAAAGATGATACTCCTTGATCAAATGTTATTGGGCGGTTACACACCCAGTGGTGGTTTGTTTGTTTGTATGTAAATGGTTGTTGAGGTCTGCGTCTTATGGTGTGGCTTGTTTTAGAAGCTGTTAGCTTGTTAACTTCAAGGTTAGTAGGTGTGTTCCAGGCATATTATTCCAGCAGCCAGGCTTCACTATCCCCACCCCTTTCTCCGTTTATGGACTAGTCGGGACTTGGGTGGTCAGGCGCTGCCAAGATGGCGACACCCGTAGCCGCCTTATTTGAGCTTCAAACCTGCTCTTCAGAAATCATGAGTGATGTCACAGAGGCTCTGTCCATAATTTTTAGTCTATGGTTGAGATGCATACTCTAAATGCACTGTATACATGCCCAAAGAATGGTCCTGAAATGTGATTAATATTGGCATAGCCCTTATGTCTTAATTGGAAAATGTTATTTGGAATCAGGACAATTTTAAGAATATCGAAACAGAATATGCTGCTTATATGATCCATATCAAAATATGAATGATGTTGTGTCTGGAATAATTTTGGAATATGAATGTGCATATAAACATACTGACAATGTATGTCTGAGTAACAGTAATGATACTCGAACTAGCTTTGGTTATTACATTACTGTGAGGTCAATTTGAGCAAGACTGCTTTTACTAATGGAGCTCAGTCTTTGGGGGAATTCACAATTTGCTCTGGTGATTACTTGCCAGATTGTAGAAACTAGACATTAAATGTTCACACAGGATTCAAATCATATCTTCAAGCATCATTTGTTATACAAAAGGAAACCAGCTTGTGTAGGACTTTAGTTGAACAGACTTTGACATGAAGATTTCCCTCACAGAAAAGACCTCTCAGGCAGACAAGAAGCTCGGCTCGGCAGGGGAAAGTCTTAGAGACGCAGTCAGTGTCGGAGGAGGAAGGCTGCAGTGGTTTTGAGGAAAGCGACTTCAGTAATGAGATGAGCACCATGGTGAGTGGCAATAAAACTTTTACTGTTCATCACAGACCGCAGTGATCTTTTCAGTTTCTGTAGTTCTTTCATTTGTATGCTTGTTCTCCCCACCCCATTTCTTCACTGTCTTGTTCTTCTTTCAGAAAATGGATTCTGAATCTGACTCGGAACCCCCGAAAAAATCCCGTCGCCCCTTCGCTCTTCGAGTGGCCATGAAGTTCCCCACCAAAGATGTCACTCGGAGGAAAGCCCCAAGCCCTGAGTCTGCTCCTAAACCCAAAGACACAGAAGTAGATTCTGAAGAAGAGGACTTTGTTGCAAAGAGGGAACTTAATATTAAAGAGAACAAGGCGATGGTAAGAAAAGATGTAAAGATGTTGCCATGAAGATTTGATTAAATGCCATATAAGTAGCAAAGCAAGCTAATTTTCCAACAATTGTAGAATCTTAAGATGACTTTGCCAACTGATGCCAAGTTTAAGAGTTGCCTCGCTTGTCTTGTAGTTGGCCAAACTAATGGCAGAGCTGAACAAAGTCCCTGGACTTTTCCCTAAGAAGACATCTCTTCCTGTGAACAATCCAGTAAGTGTCAGAAGTTTGTCCCTGAACTTGTAATTGGACATTTGGATTCAGTTTGGATTTAACAGATTGTGTGTGTGTGTGTGTGTGTGTGTGTGTGTGTGTGTGTGTGTGTGTGTGTGTCCTTTTTTTTTTTTCCCTCTTCCATTTTCTTTCTCTCCCTTAATTTCCTAAATTTAGCCTCATATTCCCCGTCGTTCTTTGGGAACCCCTGGAACTCGCAGGCAGAACCCAGAACGTTTATCAAGGATTCACACCCGTTCCCGTTCGCTAGTGGATGGACCCCCTACTCCCACTCCTGAAGAGGAGCCAGAGGACAAGTTCAGCCTGGTGCGCAGGATCAGACAAGATGATGATGATGACTATGAAGAGCCAGTGAGACTTTGGAAATTATAAATTTATTTGATAATTCCAATTACTTTCTCGGTTTAATCAGTACTTTGATTTAAAAATGTTGTATGTTCAGGAGCCACGTCGGCGGCGCAGCTACAATGGCGTCCTTGCCATCCCTCATGTGGTAAGACCTGTGGAGACGATCACCCAGGCTGAGTTGAACAACATTTGCACTAACGTCCGAGAGAAAGTCTACAATCGTGCCACAGTGAGTTGTCTTGGTGGTTCTAGTTTACATACACTTGACAGTTTTTGTCTTCCGCCTGACAACTTCAGTCTTGCTAGTCAGTAGTGGCGTTGGCTTAACACTGTAAGACGTTCTGAAATTCGAATTGTCCCACAGGGCAGCACCTGTCACCAGTGTCGTCAGAAGACAACTGACACCAAGACCAATTGCCGTAACCCGGAGTGTGTTGGAGTCCGAGGTCAATTTTGTGGCCCCTGTCTGCGGAACCGTTATGGAGAGGAAGTTCGTGATGCACTTTTGGACCCGGTATGTGCACGCTTAAGTCAGACGTGCAGCTTGTGAACAGGCAAAGCAGGCAACTGCTTGGGGCCTGCTGGCCCAGGGGCCACCTGAGAATTGGGGCCCGAGGGCTTTTTTTGTTTGTTTGTTACCTTTATTTTTTTGTATCTTCACATTTGGAATAAAAAAACAAAAACTTTGGTTTCATTTTTTTTTTTATTGATGTCAGATTATTTTTAACATATTGGTGATGAAGAGTCCCCTGGAAATTTTTGCTTGGGGCCACAACACTCTAGAATCGCCTCTGGCTTCAGTTTGCTAATCTCTGACAAAATAAGCAAGGCTTTAATGTGGCATTTGAGGCTTCTTTGGTTTAACATGTTGCAGATAAATCCAATTTACATAACTTTTTTTTTTCCACTTAATGAGGGTTTTTCTTTTTCCTCAGGAGTGGCAGTGCCCCCCATGCAGAGGCATTTGTAACTGCAGTTTCTGCAGGGCCAGAGAGGGGCGCTGTGCTACAGGTGTGCTTGTCTACCTGGCCAAATACCATGGCTATGACAATGTCCATGCTTACCTGAACAGGTAATGATTTGGTTGTAAGGCTTTTATCATGCATATTGTTCATCATTTCAGATGAAGATTTACAGTGCAACTCAAATATTGACTGAAGTGTATAGATTATCTTAATTCCCCCCCCTTTTTTTTGTCTGCAGCCTGAAGAAAGAACTGCAGGAGACTGAGTGAAAATGCTGACCCTGCTGGTTTCAGTCCATACCCTGTGTTTCTTTTGCTTTGGACATTATACGCTTTATGCAAGTTTATGCCTTCTTGTTAATGAACCTCAGTTCATTTACATTGTTTTTAAATGTTGTTTTTTTTGGGGTGGGGGTTGCTATCTTAAAGGTTGCAATTTTGCAATAGCTTTTTAAGGCCAGTGAACTGTAAAGTATTGAAATTTCACGACACTCTGCTGCTCTTGATTTCTAGAGTTTAAATAAATGAAACCAGACCAGTAGCTACTTTTTAAGAGAATCATTTCAAATGTTTCAAAACATGGCACAACTTCTCCAACCAATAAAAGCTTTTTATTTTTTTAAACCAGAGCTCGTGGAATGTATTTTGCGTCTCTCTATTGCAATGTTTTAAATTAATAGAAGTTTGGACTTCCTTGCATGTCCCTTGCAGGCGGAGAGCTTCATCTTCCCAGTTGTCCTGCTTTTACTCGAGCGCACTGATGTACTGCACTGCCTTCTCTCATCCTTCATTAGAAAGCTGCCACTAATGGTGTGGAAATAATTAGCAGACTCTAATGGGAAATTTTATACCTGTAAATCATTTCCTTAGCATATTCTCTCTCTTACACACACACACTGTGTGTGTGTGTGTGTGTGTGTGTGTGTGTTGTGTATATATAAAATCCTGTAACATTGTCCTTTGTTGGAGAATGTGGTGTTGGTGTGAACGCTTTAAACCGTATCGTTTTTACTGAAGTTAATGTTCATCAGGCCTGGCCAGGCTTTGAGAGCCTCAGTATCAGATGGTTTTAGTCAGAATGATCCCATGCCACTCTTTAAAGAACATCCAGTGCTCTTTATTTCCCAGTGTGACTGCTCGGCTTGTGCAGGAAACCAGTGCTTCCAGAAACTATTTTTAATCTGCATAATAAAGATGCACTTGAAAAATACTGGCATTAAATACCAAACGATCATCCACTTTAGGGCGATGAATATTTAGGGAAATAATTGTTTACGACGCTCGAGCATTGAGACGATCTGGCAATCAGGCTATGAAATACAATATTTATTCATTAGAGCGGACTTAATGAGGCCTCGCGGCGCTAATTAAGAAAAGCAGCGTTGCGCTAAATGAGGCTCGCGGAGCAGCGGCAGTCCGCACCATCTTACCTGCATGAGGAGGAGGAGGAGGTCCGAGTCGACTGCTCTCCCGACCCCACCCGCGGCTCCTGGACATTTACGGTAGGATTTTATGGAGCCGTAACGGTGTCAGGAGTCCTGAGCTTCATCTAAAACACTCTGCTCTTCTAAAATCTCGAGACACTAGTATGAACCTTTTATAGAAAAAAAAAAACATTTCACATGTGGTTACATGTGGAATACATTGTATCAGATTTTGTAACGTGTTACCATGGGATCACACGTGATTCACATAAAATTGGGCCCAAACCACATGTTTCCCGTGTGCAAAACACATTTTCCATAGATTTGAGTGCAAAAGTTCATGTGGTCTTTCTGTAAGGGAATAATCAGGCTTTGCTTGACAGTTTTTCAGACCAATATAAATATACCTATGTATAATCCTATTTCTTCATCAGAATGGCTTGCTTTTACCCAAAATATGTCGCTTCAAATGTATTTCCCCAAACAGTTTTAATTGAGCACTTAAAAAAAAAAGCATCCAACTAATGTTCAGCCTATTTGTGGTTTATGAAAAGCCTCCTGGGCGAAGTTCCTCCATGAGCTTTGTCTTTATGGTGCCAAGAATGTGTGCAAAGTTTCATCAGGGATACTGTTTAATATTTAAAATATGGCCACATAATTCTGTAATTCCATGTTCTTTCATAGTAATAATGTCCTTTTCTTTTAAAATAATAGGAAATATATAAAATAACAATATGGTGTGTCCAAACTTGCCTGATGGTGTACTGAACCATATGCCACATCGTGCTGTAGTGAGGTGAGAGGTGTAGGCCTACTTGGACAAAATTGTGTTTATGTAATTATGTTTAAAGAAAAAAACACCAGGTACTTTATTATCCAGCTATTATTCTGAGTGGACATTAGGTAAACATGGATTTCTCTCTCTGTGTTACTCTATAGGGTAGTATATGATATTTTGCTCTGATTATAGCATACCGTCATACTATTTAGTGGATCGGTTGTATTTTGGCATACCATTAATCTGACAGGTTTTGTAAAATGTTATGACTCTAATTTTTGTTCCCTTTGGCTTGTCTGGGGCTCTTGTCTGTGGTGTAAACCCAAAGTGGTGAATTTACCTCAGCAAATGCTTACAAATCCAACAGACATCTATTTATATGTGCTCAGGTTGGAATTAAGACATGAAAAAAAAAATCCAATTAAAACTACTCAAACTTCTTGTCTTTGTCCTCTTGTGTACTCGGTATCATTCCTACCTCCCCATGTACCAGCCTATAGTAGTAACTCTGTGGTTTTGTATGTAGTCCTGTACTGAAAGGCCATTTTAATGACCAGATGTTGTCTCCTCTGGTTTCTGCTTGTTAAGACTCTGTGTGCTGGTTTGTTTCCTCATATGGAGTCAGTGAGGGAGAGATTTTCTCAGCTTTTTTTTTTTAAAATGATTTTGAGAAAGATTTTACTGAATTTTACTCTGAACTCTTAGAGTGTGAAGAAATATTAGGATCTTATTTCTTTCCAATCCCACATAGGCTTGGGTTTACACACTGATCCCTTTTTTTAATCTTCTCAATTTCCTGCTTGGGAAAATGAGTGCAATACTGTTTTATTCCTGAGGAGGGAGCTCTAATACAGGCATCCCAGGTTGTAGTGAGTTTTCATGCACCTGAATGAGAGCGAGAGGACATGCAGCCATTTAAAGGTCTTATTGTCTAAATTGATGGACACTAGACAGGAGTGTCATGGCTACCAAGGACACATCAAAGACACACTGTATTAAAATAACAGTAATTCACATACAATGCAAACTCCATCAGTGGGTTTCCCTCAAATTTCAACCTTTGATCAGGTTAAAGAGAGTGTATTTTTGACAGTAAGTAACAATGTAGTTTTGAAATGCTGGACTCCAGCTTGTCTTTCTTGTATGTGTATGTAAAAGAGGGTATTATATAACTGAACATTGCAATCATAATGGATTGTATCCCAGGAAATTGTGGTTTATCATCTGATTTTGGCCTACAGTATGTATAATAGTTTACAAGTACAACATGAGATACGGAGCTTCCTAAACATTCTATTTCAGAATCTTCAACGTTGCACGTCGTAGCATCCTAAAACCTATAATCATTTGAAGGAAGAGTTTTAGTCCTTCTATGTAGTCATTGTCATTTACGCACAATGACACGAACATTTTGTTCAACTGTTGTGACACATGATGAAGCTGTCATACACTCCTTGATCAGCTCTTAGAGAGCTGTACTACTTGCAACATGTTCTTCACTGGGTTCCTATTAGTGTTGTCATTTCTCTGAACCCACTCCAGGATACATTTAGGCTTGCTTCAGGCTTTGGAACATTGTTTAGCAGACGGAAACAGCTTTTCTTATAATACTGGCATGTTGCTCAGTCCATTTATCCTTCAGTCTTAACAAGTTCCAGCCCCAGCTGATGAGATGCAATCCCTCAGTGTGATGCTGCTGTCACCGTGCTTCACTACAGGGATTATATACAGGACAAAATGTTCCATGGCTTGTGTGTGAAACACTTCAACTGACATGCTTATGTTTGTACATGGCTTATTGCAGCTTCCACACAATTGTTAGACATTTCAGGTACTTTGAGAGGTAAGGCTCCAGAAAGGCACTGAGATGATGACGATGTTTAAATAATCAGTTCATTCTGACTAAACAGCCATATAAACAAAGTGTGCACTGGATTCAGTAAGTATGGACTGGGGTACTGTTGGAGGATATCAGCCCTGATCATTTGTAGATCTATCAAAGTTTTAGTTGGCCTCACAGTAGCAAGTTCTCATCAGTTTTATTTCAAATGAGCTACTCCATTAGGTGTTGTTTGGATGATATGATGTGTCACACACACCGTCATTTTGTAACTTCTGGTTCTACACTACGGATAACCTTTATTTTATTTTATTTTTTCCTGCTGAAATTCTTTTTCCTGTTCTTTCAGATTTCCTCTTTATAGCAGTGATCATCTTTCTTTCTTTCTTTCTTTCTTTCTTTCTTTCTTTCTTTCTTTCTTTTCATTTTGAATTAACTTCATTTTGTCTTATTTGTATTTTCCTCTTATTTCCCTTTTCTCTTTTGGGCTATATTATTTCTCTTTCTTTCTATTTGTTTTGTTTCCTTTTTCCTGCTTATTTTTCTTTTACCATACTCTTATTCTTCTGTTGTCCCCCCCCCCATCTTTTGTGTAACTTTTAACCTTTAAAGGTGTTTGACACTTTTAAATTTGTATTTTGCTCAATAATTTAAGTTATTTTCTTTGGTAAATGATCATGCATTATTTTTTACAAAATGTAGACATCATCAGAAACACCGTTGCTCCCACACCACCCACGGGCTACATGCACTGTCTGTCGGTCTGTCTCAGCTGTCTGTCTCAGCTCTGCATGTAGAGGTCATTGCACTGTGGACCACAGGACAAAGAGCATATGATATACCTTGTACATTCTGACCAGAGTGTGACGGGTTCAGGAGATACTCTAATTGCAGCCCCTCCAGGTATCAGGCTATAATGTGTACATTTAATCTGGCCATAAGAGTGTACTGGGGGAATGAACTGATTTTATTGAGACCATACATTATGAGGAGAGTGTGTGAGAGTCTCTCAGCTGTGATGTGCTGGCTCTCATAAGCTTCATTAGTTTTTACCTCATTAATTTGCTCGCTCATAACCTCACTGGACCCACTAAGAGACTTGTAGTTTGAGTCATATAACAAAATTTTATTCATCTTTTACAGAGACATCCTGATATGCAAACAGGCAAACAAATTAGATTCAATTAGAATGTGTGAAGCAGGCACCTATGTACAAATATGTCCATAAATTAAATTATGAATACGTGAAATATGCAGCTGTTAATAAATAGAATTTTGTTTGTTAGAATTATGGTATATATTTAGTACAGTATGACTATAATACCGACTTTCATTTCTACTCCTTTATTAGCATTAATCTTGCGTATATTTGCTGTTTATTTGTGAAACATGACAGGTGAATTTGCTATAGAGCAGTTTGTTATTCTTTAAGAACAACTTGGCCCAGCCTGGAAATAGCTTTAGATCTGTATTGGCCATCACGAGCGTCCCTCATGAATCGCAAGCCATAGGAGATGTGTTATGTTGACACTGATATCCTAATAGCCTGCTGAAAGAAAATTGAATCAGATGCAGTGTGTACTAGCTGTTCCAACTCCGCACAGCACAAGTTGATTTCCCTAATAAGCTCCCATTCTTCTAATAGGAAAGACAACCTAATTAGTGATTATCGAAATCAGAAACAGCAGGTTATTGCAAACACCTGTAGAACAGTTGGCACGGTGGCCACTAAAGGACCAAACTGCACATCCAGGGTCTGTATTATTATAATTAGCAGAAATGGTCCTCTGGAGTAAGCGGCACAGTGGTGTAGTGGTTAGCACTGTCGCTGCCTCGCAGCAAGAAGGTCACGGGTTCGAGCCCAGTGGCTGACGGGGGATTTTCTGTGCGGAGTTTGCATGTTCTCCCCGTGTCTGTGTGGGTTTCCTCCAGGTGCTCTGGTTTCCTCCACAGTCCAAAGACATGCAGTTAGGTTAACATGGGGTGACCTTGGGCTGAACTGCCCTTGAGCAATCACTTAACCCCCAACTGCTCTCCAGACACTGTAGCATAACTGCCCACTGCTCTGGGTATGTGCTCATCGTGCATGTGTGTGTTCACTGCTTCAGATGGGTTAAATCCGTACATTCCATCCATTGTCCATAGCCGCTTATCTTGTCCAGGGTCACAGGCAAGCTGGAGCCTATCCCAGCTGACTATAGACGAGAGGCGGGGTACACCCTGGACAAGTCACCAGATCATTGCAGGGCTGACAGAGCTAATCGAGATACAAACAACCATTCACACTCATATTCACACCGATGGTCAATTTAATGCCACCAATTAACCTAACCTGCATGTCTTTGGACTGTGGAGGAAACCGGAGCACACGGAGGAAACCCACGCGGACATGGGGAGAACATGCAAACTCCACACAGAAAGGCCCCCGTCAGCCTCGAACCCAGGACCTTCTTGCTCTGAGGCAACAGTGCTAACCAGCACACCATCATGCCACCCAGATGGGTTAAATGCAGAGAGGAATTTCACTGTGCTTAAGTGTATGTATGATGAATAAAGTTATTTTTCTTCTTCTACAGGAGTAGACACAGACTGCATGGGTGTAGAGAAAATTGGTGATACACTGTGATCAGTTGTGTGTGTGTGTGTGTGTGGGGGGGGGATCAGTGCAAATGGAACTGAGTTGAAGGATGTCTCCAGATCTAGACCAAGCAACTGTCAGTGACCCCTTATCAGCATAGAACAGTTCAGAAACCGATCCAAAATAATAACTACACTGTAAAACATTTCAGCCTTGTTTAGTTATGTCCACTTACTTTTTCTCTTTAAGTCAATGAGCTCTGAAAAGTG
>JAPEKM010000028.1:43574066-43585710 GCA_027575975.1 Cathorops multiradiatus
CGCACCCGACGCGCGCGCGCTGCTTTTCACAAGGTATCTGTAGGCGCACGCGCGCGAGCAACCCCCCCCCCCCACACA
Source organism: Cathorops multiradiatus (assembly GCA_027575975.1). Lineage (NCBI taxonomy): Eukaryota > Metazoa > Chordata > Actinopteri > Siluriformes > Ariidae > Cathorops > Cathorops multiradiatus. Next base: position 43,574,145 of record JAPEKM010000028.1, read on the forward strand.
CACACACACACACACACTTACACACACACACACGACCCATGATCTTTCACACCTGTTGTGAGATTAGTAATTCCCCTCTGATTTCCTGCTCCAGGTTTGTCTTGAGGTGACTGCAAATTACAAAAAGTACGATCAGTGTCCACTTATTCGAACCCGTGGTAAATATTGATCAAGAAGAAGAAAAAGTCTATATAAACTCAAACTACCTACTAGAGTTAACATGATGCATGGAAAACTTTTGAACGATTTTACGTTTTTAAGATATTCAGTTAACAGAAGAAGAAAAAGAAATAGTGTGCGCAGATTATATTAAAATATATTTCATATACAGAATTTGTTGTTACCTATAAATCTTATCCTGCCGTATAGACTGTCGGGTGTCGCAGGCGAATGGCTAAAAATGGCATTAAACATATCAAGACATCATGCAGACAAAAAACAAACCAGTGGCTTACCATAGAGAGCGCGGACTTATTATACACCAATATGAGCTCTACTCTATTATAAGTGGAGTGACTGCGCCTTGATGGCCATATAGCCTACATATTTTTTAAAAAAAAACTTACAAATACCAGATCGCTTGACGCCTGACAGTGGGATCGGTGCCTCGGTTATTGATTGACGTGCTACTTTAGTATTTCTGTCATGGACACGTCTCTTATTGGCTGAACTCGACTCGTCGTTTAAGTATCCGCTGCGCAGATTGGTCGAGTGTCCCAGGCAGCTGTACTTCAAAGAAGGCGCTCTCTACAACTAGGTAGAGTGTGAAGCCTCAGCCAAGGGACCCGAGTGGAGACCCCGGCAAACCGCGTCCTATCCGACTCAAAGTGGAACATAATAACTCTGAAGTCGTGAAAAGTTCAGCACAGAGAAGGGACTGGTTATGGCTACTTCTATACTTGGGGTAAGTCGGCATTTTTGTACTGGAAGCTTTCTTCTTCAGATTTCTGTTTTCATTAGGCGACACTGCAAACTTCATAATGTTTTTGTTGCGTTTTGGACATTAGAAAATAGGAGACGATCGAACAGGCTTTAATTCGGAAGTTAAATTGAAATAATTTAAGTCTGCTCAATTTGTAGCTATGAATTCGTATTTATTTGATTAATAATAAAACAAGAAAAGTCAGATACTTTTGTCACTTCAGATTGCTTTAAAAACTTCCCAGAACTTTTTGAAGTTTTCTTCTCCTGAAATACTATATTGTTTTGCATTGTTATGGACAAACTTGGTTGTTTTATTTTCGCAGGAAGAGCCGCGGTTCGGAACTACCCCTCTGGCTATGCTGGCTGCGACCTGTAATAAAATTGGTAACACAAGTCCTCTGACCACTTTACCCGACTCCAGTGCGTTTTCCAAAGGCGGATTTCATCCGTGGAAAAGATCCTCATCCAGCTGCAATTTGGGCTCCAGTTTGCCGGGATTCAGCGTGGCGACGAGCCGCAGCACATCTGGACTAACAACCACGACGGGCACGAGCAACAGCGCGTTTTGCTTGGCGTCCACCTCGCCAACTTCCTCCGCTTTCTCCACCGAGTACAGCAGCTTGTTTTCCAACTCGGCGAGCGTTACCTCGCAAGAATCCGGACAATCGGCGTTCATTTCCAAAGTGCACACGTCGGCCGAGACTTTATACCCACGAGTGGGCATGGCGCACCCGTACGAGTCGTGGTACAAATCCGGCTTTCACTCCACGATCTCAGGCGAGGTGGCGAACGGCGCGTCCTCGTGGTGGGACGTGCACACAAACCCGGGCTCGTGGCTCGAGGTGCAAAATCCAGCTGGCACGCTGCAGAGCTCCCTGCATTCAGGCACGCCGCAGACCATCCACTCCCAGCTCGGCGGTTACAACCCCGACTTCTCGAGCCTCACACACTCGGCTTTCAGTTCGACTGGCATCAGCCCAACGGCGTCCCACCTCCTGTCCACCAGCCAGCACCTGTTGACGCAGGACGGTTTCAAAACCGTCATTCCCACGTACACGGACACTTCAGCGGCCAATGCCATGATATCAGGTGCCAGTTCAGGAATCGGGAGCTCGTCTAGATCCTCCAGGAGATACTCGGGCAGGGCGACATGCGACTGCCCGAACTGCCAGGAGGCGGAAAGGCTCGGGCCTGCCGGTGCCAGTCTGCGCAGAAAAGGACTCCATAGTTGCCACATCCCAGGCTGTGGCAAAGTGTACGGCAAAACATCCCACCTCAAAGCGCACCTCAGATGGCACACTGGAGAAAGGCCCTTCGTGTGCAACTGGCTGTTTTGCGGAAAACGCTTCACCAGATCTGACGAGCTCCAGAGGCACCTGCGCACCCACACAGGGGAGAAACGATTTGCGTGCCCGGTGTGCAACAAGCGCTTTATGAGGAGCGACCACCTGAGCAAGCACATCAAAACGCACACGGCCGGAGGTGGGGGGAAAAAAGGCAGCGACAGTGACACCGACACAAGTAACCTCGAGACCCCCAGGTCCGAGTCCCCGGAACTGATTTTGGAGGGGGTAAACCCGAGGGTCACAGTCAAAGAGCAATCTCCTGCTCATCACGAGTCCTGAGCGGCCTGAACCCACCAACATGCGAGTGACATTAAAATGCTATCGATACAAAAACAACTCTCCAAAAGAAAGAAAGAAAAGACAAGAAAGAAAGCCTGCTAGGTTATAATTAAAGGATAAAGACACGGGTCAGGAGTTGGATGGACCGTTTTGGTGACACTTTAGGCTTTTCTGAGATAGGAAATGCAATTTTTTTTAATTAAGGCCCATTAATTGGGGATATGATTATTCTAAGACTAAAATGACTCAATTCACACGTTTCAAGCCGATAGCCAAAATGTACTCATTCTTAAAGGTGAGATCTCATTTTGATCAGTGCGCAGGAGAAAGTGAATCCAACCGAGCACGGCTGGAAACGAGCTGAGCAAACTGTGTAGATATATGGACAAAATGACATATTTTTTCCCCTGTAAATGCTCCTTATTACTGTTTCGTGGTGGATCCTGAAATTCAGGGAGTTTTCTTTACTTTCGACGCACTTTGTGGATGTCAGTATGTATGTAACACAGCTATTTAAAATTCAGTTACTCCTTTCTTTACCTTGCTAAAAAAATAAATATATATATAAATATATAAATAAATGTTTAATTGTAAAGTCTCGCGTATAAGGCTTTCATTTTGTAATTAAAGGTATTTAAAATCAAAAGCTACTTTGTTGTTGTTTTCATGCACGTGGCTAAAATATTATTATTATTAGTGGTGAGAGAATAATTAACCTATTCCTAAAAATGTCTTCACGAGTTATTCAGATCCTCTGAACGTTCCAGATGTTTGGTGTTTCCAACCGAGAACATGTGTATTTCTGTAAATACCCTATCGGTAATATGCGCCAAAGCAAATCGACGCAGTTTCCCAGTGGAATAAATCAATAGTTAATTCCCTGGAACAGGCATTTTACGCCCAAATGAAAATCTTGTTAAATAGTATTAATTATGACTTGGAGCACATCGCATCCCCATGTGTCTTGTATCCGCGATTAGGGATTCGTGTCTTATCAAATATCTAATTAATCTCAGAGACATCATTTGTTCACCCGCTCTTTATCAGCGCTTTTCCGAGGGGGCTCGGTGACAAAAGGGCTCTGAATATTTATTTTAATCGGTCGAATTAACTGCTTACATTTGCATGTCAAATGGAAAATGTCCATTTAAGAGGGTGCTGTGGTCTATAGCAGCTTTTAGCCTTTATAAGCGCAGCACTTGATTGGTGTTATGGGAACAGTTTGGCCCTTTTTCTGGATGCCACTTTTGAGAAGGAAAATGGGAAAAGCCATATGCAAATGGTGATTTTAAAACGCTCTTGTTGCGGTGCAGTCAAATGGTCGCTGGGTGTTATTTGAATATCAGTGGCCGCGCACTGAAAGGGTTCAAGGATGCTCTCGGAGTCCTTTGTGTTTATCCAGTGCAGCGTCCGATCGGAAAGAAAGAAGCTCCGGTATAATTAGGCTGCGACTCAGCCTGGGAACCTGGGAGGGCTTCTTGTCTCAGCCAGGGGAGGAAGTTAAATTGACCAGAAGGCAATAGATGAAAATTATTTTCATTTCCTATTGTAGGCTAGCTGGTCGCAATAGGTACTGAGGACAAAATACACCCAACAATAAATCGTTCCATTATCAGATAATTTGACATTTTGCAGGGTGAAAAACAGACTGAATAAAAACTAAAAAAAAAAAGCAATTTTAATTCTGAGTGTTGCCCTGTGTTTAGTAACAAAATTGTCTTGTAAATTATACGAGACGAGTTTATTTTAACAAACACCAGGTGCCTGAATTTGATTTCCAGCCTGTCTGCGATGCCCTTTGCGAGTTTATTGCGGACCCTGTGCTGCGGAAATGAGCGCTGTTTGGGCGTGAAGGCATTCATAAGCACACTTTACAATTATATGGTCTCATTAAGATTTACAAACACGAGAGTAGAGCCGGACGAGAATGAATCATTGAGAGGTGGCGGCTCGCCTGCGGTCGCGGACAGAGAGCGCCGTCACTCAGCGCTTTGTTCCGCTTTAGCAGAATGCGCTCTTGCTGAGACAGAGGCAAAAAGTCAAGCTTTTGTTTGCGCGCCACAATAAAGACAGATCAAAGAGCCGCAGTCTGTGCGGGATACGAGCAGGATGAGCGCCATATCACTGATCAAGGAGCTCACACCGCTGTCCTCAGCAGCCCAGGGTCAAAAGAAAGTGTCCATCAATAACAAAAATCACACACCTTATTTTATCATGATGAGCAAATCTCTAAATAATAATCTAATCATACGAACCTAAACTCCTAGTTGTATCCTAGTGACATCCTGTTTTTCTTCCCCATGAGATATTAATAATAGCATACGAATCTAAACTCCTAGTTGTAATCCATGTACAACTCCTAATTGTATATCTCAGCACTGGTTCACCCATGTAGAAATTGTGCCAAGCCAATAATTCTCTCAAAAAAAAAAACTGAGCAACAATTAATTAAACTTTTATCTCTCAGTACCATCTCTGGGTTTATTTCAATGCTGGTAAATATTCTTGAAAATAAGTTCACTGGGACATTGCTGATTTGAACAGGAAGCTATTTTATTGCTTTCAGGAAGAAAAAAAAAATTTGCACTCGAGTGCTGCCTCAAGTAGCTCTAGTGTAGGTTTTCTGATGAAAATAGAACAACCACCATGAATATTGGCCAACTGTACAGAACAACTATGAAAGACGAAGGCAAAAATATGAGAAAATGCCATGGAGGGTATTTCTGTGACAAAGTGTACATCATTGAATTGAGAAGCTCTCAGCCTTCTCAGCGTTTTATATTTACTCCCCAGCCCAGAAGAAAGTGGAGCGCGTTTCTAGAAACCCTGCAACATGAAGGTCAGGAGAAAGTCCAAAACACAAGAAGCTTATTTAGTTTAGCATACTAAACATTAAAGATCTCAGTGTTGTTCTAATTGTACATTTTAAAATAAAACCTGAAAGGAATATTTAATGCTGTTGCTCAAAGTGCTGCGTGAGCTGGAAATTAGGCAACTTGTTGAAACTTCTCAAAGGAAAATATACAAGCTTACATACATATTTCAGTTTATAATAAATGATTGGTTAATGAACATTACAAATGGAAACACATTTAACACATCTACAGGTCAGTGCAAGCATGGACTACGAGACATGTGATTATTACAATCATTTATGCAATGTTGCTAGAAATAAATTTCTAAGACCACAATAACTAATGGATAATATCCAATATGCTGAAAGAGCTACAATATAAGAAAAGCAGCTCTCTATGAAACTTCTGGGGTTAAAAATCACTGAACTTCAAAGCATAATGTCAATGAAGGACGGGTGGAGGAATTTCCCATGCTTCCTTATTAAAGAACTGTTTAGCTTGAAGGCAAATACACCTTATGTTACTGCAAAACATATCTAACTCGGTATTTAGACACGATATTGTCTCATTCTCAAATCAGAAAAGTAACATTTTGAAAAAGACAAAATGCGTTAGAAGAACGAATGTATGAGAATTTTAGTTTTTGCCATTTGTCCGAAAGTATTTTGGCGCCCTCTTCTGGTTAAAAAAGTTTTAGCCATAAAAAGAAAGAAAAATGTTCAAATCACACATACGAGCTACTTTTACTGCACAAATACAAACTCTGAAAACTAAAGATACTGTGGCACAAAACTTAACATTTAAAGCAGTAAAACTTTACAGGTCATTGTATGTCCAATACAGTTTCACATTAAAACTAATATCATACATTACACCAATAGGAAAAGGTTATTTCCATGTCACCGCTTATCGTCCCGACTTGGACTGTTCCTTTCCTTCCCTTACAGTTGCCCTGCTCCTGCTCATGACTTGTTCCCTACTCCCAGTCCTCACTCTTATTCTTTCCCGACTCCTGCTCCTTACTCTCTCCCTACTCCTACTTCTTTCTTTTCCAGCTCTACTTCGTTCAAAGCCATCACGCCGGTCTTTCATCCTCGCCTCATTTTCTTGTCGTCTATCCCGGCTCCGACTCCTTTCATTTTTACCTCGATCATTACTTACACTTCTTTGTTTCATACTCCTTTCCTTCTCCCAACTGTTTTCCCTCCTTTTCCTTACTCTCTCTCTACTCAAACTCCTATTTCTCTCACCACCTCTGCTGGTTCGATCTTCACCCTTCTCTCTTTCACACCCTCTTCTTTCTTTGTCCTTATTCCTCCATTCTGTCTCTTTGCTCTCATTTGGCACACTTTCCTTTCTATGCATCCGATTTCTTTCCTGTCGTCTGTCCTGCTCATCTGACTGTGTGCGCGCATGTTTGTCTCGGCTGTGCTTAGAATCAGGACTCTGACCGTGATTTCTATTGCAAGGCTCCTTGTTTTTTCCTCTCGACCTTCCTTCATTCTTACTATCAGAACTGCTCTCACTGGATGAATCCCTCCTCCTATTCTTTCCGCTCTTCTTTACTTTTCTAGCTTTGGGCCTTTCAGACTCAGAGCTGCTACTACTGTCTGAGGTGCTGCTAGAGGAACTCGCAGTCGTCTTTTTCTTCTGTTTGCGTTTCTTCTTTTTCTCCTTTTTACTCTTCTTCTTGTCCTTTTTCTTTTCTAGCCGGTCAAGTTTTCTTAAAAAAAAATAAAAATTGTTTAAGGCATCGAGAGAATTCTATTTATAAGAAAATCAAACACCTGAATGCAAAACCATATAAATGAACAATAAAATTTCAAAATGATACGTTTTGCATCTCATTTTTTAAAATTCACTATTTTAACAGCAGTGGAATAATTACAAATCCCAATTAAGGTATTTATTTATTTATTTAGCTAGTCTATTATGCTGCATATTCATCCACCAAACTGACACATACAACTGAAAGAATAATTTCATGCTTCAGATATATTTCCACAAAGCATACCTGAGGAGCTTCTGTTTTTGCTTCATGGTTAAAGATTTAAGGAACTCTACTTCAGGATCATCTTCCTCACTTGCCACAAATCCCTGTAATAGAAACACAGAAATTCATGACCTTAGCACTTACGCCACTGAGCTTAAACGTGCCCCCCCCACACACACACACTTAAAATTGTTCATCACATGAACATACATCAACAAGCAGCAACCCGAATAGGTATGTAAAGGCCAATAAACAGGAGCGCCACAAGTTCTATAAGCTGCAAAATAAGCAATGTTCCTGGTCCCCTGTGTTCCTATAATTTCAGTAGTCAGTCAGTCTCATCAAGCCTGCTCTCTTGACTAAACTTGCTGTGACTAGAATCCCTGTGCCGCTGAGTGATAATTGGCCGTTTTGCTGCAATCACTCCCTCTCTTCTCCTTGCTTGGGACTGGGCATGGATATCATTGGTTTTATTTGAGCCTGAGGGGGTCGGGGGGACCTGGAGATTACCTGTGCTGGATCACAAACAGTGGCGTTCCTCCCAAGGACACATTTCTTCAGCGCAAACCCACTGTTCCGCATCTCTGCCATTAACTCGGAGGGGTGCATCGACGGGCCTGTTTGCACAAAACACAACATCACAGTCCCATTGATGTGTGTGCATCCCTCTCAGAGGGGAGCTCAGCAGCAGCTTTGTTAACAGAAAGGGACACCAAATCAACTCGCTCATCCCCTGACTGGGCAAATCACACTGTATTATTCTGCCAAAGCAGTGGTTAGAGCAAATCAGAATACACAATAATTGCAATTTTTCTGGCAGCTCAGGAGGAGGGCCAGTCTGAGAACTGTCATGCTGGACCCAGGAGGAGTAAACACATTACTGTACTGCTATACACGCTGATTACAGTCCTCAGCACACAACTACTGCTTCCTGCACTGAGAGGCATTTGAGAGACTCTGGATCATGACTGTCCCAAGTAAAGCACTGGCAATGATCCTTGAGGCGAATTTTGCTGTGATGTCTAATTTATACTATGCATGTGTGTGCCTTGCTGCTATAAGTCAAGTTTGCACAAATGCAACAGTAAGCATGCCATCCAGCCTTCTCAGCACAGTGAACAGGAAAGGTATCTACCTTTAATAATGTATTCTAAGATGACAACACTGCCATCTTCAGGGTCAGAGAAATTCAGTACAGGGTATTTCACTCACACAAGCATTTCAGGTAATAATTAACTTGCAACATTACAAACAACAGATTAACAGCTGTCTGTCAGTTAATGATGCCTATCTGAAAACATTTCTGAAATATAATAATTGAAAAGGTACATAAAATGCTATGTATTGAGGGGGGAGTGTTTACCTGCTTCATCATTGGCTACAGAGCTGGCATTGATTCCAGACAGGCCAAAGAGAGGACACTCCCTGTCCGTGTTCACATGACCCCACTTATGACATTTGATACACCGTACATTCCGCACCTACAGAATAAACATTCCAAATTCACTAACTGCTTTATTTACAACATCTATATGGATCTAAATTATAAAGTACGGGTACAGAGGTCAAAATAGAGAAAATGGTAAAATAAAATCGAACCTGGATGCCAAAAGGCTGATCTCTGATGTTCATATCATCTTTAGCGTACCTAAAGAGGAGGAAGTAAGAGCAGAGAATGATGATATGAATATTAAGTCTTACTCATTTAAACACAAAGAGTAATAAAACATACTTTTCACGAGGAGCAACCTTCTGCCACTCAAACTTGTATTCAGATTCTCCTTCCTGTGAAGGCAATATAAAACATTATGGTTAGGGGATCTCATCAGTCATATGAATAACGTGAGCGTCAGTACAATAACACTAACCAAATCAAGTGAACATTATTTGGTAAGATTTTTCTTAAAAATGTGCCACGACAATTTTGCTGGCATTTTGCGCATTTTAAAATGCCTTCAAGTTGTTTATATATATAAAAAACCACCACAGGTTTATATTAAATGTACTCATTTTAATATATTATAATTTCTCACAGAGAGTCATATGGCAGAAGCGTCATATAATTTAAGCCTAAGAACAAAAGACTAAAAACATGCCATGATTTAACAGAGAAAAATATCCGATTGAGGATATTGAAGTTTTCTGCACAAACAAAATTAGGTCATGTTAAGTGAAGGAGTCTCGACTTACTGGCTTTTGTTACAGCCAGCAAGTTTTGCAGCACAGAAACGTCTTTGAGACAGAAGACTTTACATTTTGCGGTTTCTCAGTTATGTGACCAGCATTTTGTTTTTTTTTATTAACTTCAAAAGAGAAAAATGAAGAGAGGTGCTGTTGAAGGAACAATTGTTTACAACACAAGTGATAAGAGGAAATAACTTGCTTGAACATTTCACAACATAAAACGTAACTACATGCAAATAAAAATTATGATGCATCATCCATGAAGAACACACTACACCACCCTGTCGGTGTTTATTTTCCTATAAAAACACAACTCCATCACATTTACATCAACCACTTTATCTAAAATATTTCAACATTTTTTAAAAATAAATTAGGACTTAAATACCTACTCAGTAGCATGACAACTTACCTCTTTGGGTTCCTCTTCAAAGATCAGAGAGAGATTTCATGAAAAGAGAAACAAAGACAGAGTAAGATACAAAATTTTATAAAATCATGTTGCTTCATCTCAAGGATCAGAATTGAATTACCTTTTGATACACCAGGAGGAGCTTCATACATAAAATTCAGGCCGTTTTTCACCCTGTCATCACCCATCAGCAGTCTAAAACACATCAGGCTGAAATTATTAAGGCCATCACTACAGAAGACAAACACTGCCACCTTCAGGCAACATCACGTATTTATTAATAAGGGAAGAGGAAATTGCAGTACAGAGCTTGTGCTCACACTATGCGTGCTAAAATATATATTTAATATAAATTACATTTTTAATTAAATAAATGGAGAGAGAAAAGCTGGCTTTTTTTCATAGTATGTATTCCATTCAGCTAGCATGATACTGAACCCGTCTTCAAAAAGTTCAACATCATGCTCGCTGAATGGAATATATCTGATATACCACAAAAAAGCCAGCCAATATATTATTGTTAATACAGACACATTCCTTTTGTGTGTTCAACATGTCTTCCTCTTTCAAAATTCTCTCAAAATCTTCTGTATTTAATGAAGCAAACCTGGCGGCCATGTTTGTTTACAAATTGTCACAGTCTCTCACTAGCGCATCAGTTTTACATCTCCAATATGTGACGTCAAGCTGTCTTTACAACCATGCAATATCCTAAACCATATTCAACGCTCATTCTTCATTGGGTAGAGTGGTGTAATATACGTAGGATAAGCAATACGCTAACAATATTGCATGCTGTCAAACCAATGAATGAAATCCGCTAGAAGGGAATAGAACATATACATTTTATATATATATATATATATATATATGAAAAGGTTCCCCCAGGGCATCACACATGAAAAAGGCATTACACTATAAAGCATGAAATAAAACATTGGTTAAATGAAAATATTCAATAATGGGATGATGTGATATGGCCTGATGCAAAGCGTAGTTAATGTTCCCACCCTGAATGTGATAATTTTCCAATATCAGCACATTCCATAGTGTTTTATATCGCTTACACCATTTCTCAACGATTACAAATAATTTTTTAAGTACAACACATCACACTTGTAACTGTTAACACTTACATGATGCTGGCTATTAACAGTCATTCCCTCATTAAGCTCTCTTTTTCTCTTTCTAGAAATTGCTAAGATGAAAAATGAATCTTGTTCCCAAGAAACTGTAAATTCCTTGATGCTAAAGACTTTCCAATGGTGAACAAAACATCTAAACAAACAAACAAAAACCCTTCTGAACGCTTACAAATCACTAAATGTCAAATAAACATTTCCTTATGGAAAACGTCATCATGTCAAGGATTATACATCTTTGTTTATTCATTTATTATTATGTTGAGCATCGACGGGGAGAACATGCAAACTCCACACACCAGGGCACACCCATCCATCCATTATCTGTAACCATGTATCCTGTTCTACAGGGTTGTAGGCAAGCTGGAGCCTATCCCAGCTGACTATGGGCGAAAGGCGGGGTACACCCTGGACAAGTCGCCAGGTCATCA
>JAPEKM010000028.1:44118813-44126927 GCA_027575975.1 Cathorops multiradiatus
TATGCATGCAGACAGAAATGCATGAGCAATTTATCTAAAGTTTGGGCTTGTGCGGATAATCCCGTTACAATGTGAGTGAAGAGTCTCTGTTGGGAGCATTATGGAAATATCGGTTGGTCTTTAATGAGGCTGCTCGCATCAGCGGAACACAGCTGAGAGAAAATTCTACCCACGACGACTAAAGCTCCAATAAGGAGACTGGAAATAGGACTCAGCGGAAGGGGAGGTTTTTTTTCTTCTTCTTCTAAATTTCTTCAGATAACGAATGCCACGTTTGTTACTGTACAATATGCACCAATAACAATGTGTGAAGCCCAAGGTCCTTTATCTGCCTCGTCTAATGACTTCCCACAGCGGGTTGTTATGATGTGACATCGGGTCTCAGAACAGGGAACTTCCTTACATTTTCGCTTTCAAAGGAGCTCGATCAAGGTGCATGATTGGCAATTTTCGTCATAATCTGCACATTATTAAGAGCACAATTGACACTGTGGAAGCAGTGTAGAGTCTCAGCGCCTATAGCTCCATCGAATTAAGGGAGTCCCTGAACGGCATCGTCATCATCCTCATCCTGGTACCTCAGTAGACACTAAAAGTTGCACATGCACCGTATTTTTCTCTTTAGAGCATGAAACAGGTGTGTGCTGTCATAACATTTGAAGACGGAATGTGAAACGAAAAGGCCCTAAATATTTATATTTAAAAATCTCATATAAATTGGATCATTCATCTGCTGTTTATTTAGCCATATTGTTTTCGCGATGCCGAATCTTTATTGCATGTGGCGTTAGTTTCAGATGTTATTATAGTGATACTTTCCATAATCTTGAATAATGGGTTCTGCTTGGAATGGCTTGGAAAAAATGTCTTTAGTACTTTGAATGGGCTAACAACACGATGCTGATTAAAATCAAAAGTAGGCTAACTTTCGTTACATGTTCAAGGGTCAAGTTATCTATTGAGGGCGCTTTCCTCTCTCTGGTCTGGCGAGGGCACGGCGGTTTTGCTCAGTACGGCAGCCGAATAGGGTAGAAATCCGCTTTCGGATCTGGGCGCGCTCGCCGTGCATGTGAAGTCCGAGCCCGCGCTGCGAGAACTGAGTGCGCCGCCGCTGTGGCAGCTGAGGCACGAGCACGCACTCGCCGAAGGTGCGCTCACTGCCGCCGCCGCCGCAGCAGCCGCTGCTGCAGCAGAACTGTTGAGGCCCGCCGGCGACTGGTACAGTCCGGGATGCCGAAAGCTGCAGAGCAGTTCCGGACGCGAATAGGGATGGGAGAGCGCTCGGAAGGTGTCAAGGGGCCGGATGGAGGTGGCAAATGGTGATGATGCGGCGCCCGAGGCCGCAGCCGCCGCAGCCGCGGCCGTGACGCCCACGTGCGGGTAGTAGTGCAAGGGCATGTGAGAATGGAACGGGTACGGCAGACTTCCGGTGGCGGCTGCGTGCGTCATCATGTAAGTGTAGAAGCTGGGATCGGCCGGATGTGGCCAGGACATGGCCAGGCGCTGCCTCTTGTCCTTCATTCGCCGATTCTGGAACCACACCTACACACACACACACACACACACACACACCACTGTAAGTCTGCATATCTAAACTGACCTGAATATTTAAAATCCGATTTCCTTTGCGTATGTTTTCTCAGTTCGCTTCTAAATTTGTTTGTAAACTAAAAGCAGAGAGAGAGAGAGAGAGAGAGAGAGAGAGAGTTTAAATTATAGCTTGCGAGAGAAAAAAAAACTGCTTTGTGAAATGTGCATATGTAGCAGAGGTTTAATATAGTTACAAAATAACATTATAAACTGGTGTACAAAGAAAAAAAAAAAAAGCAAACCAAAAAATTGTAACATCAAAAATGTATTTAAAAAAAAGACCTTAGCCAAAGTAGCGTTAGCTAATCAATTTTCAACCTCACAATAGACGGCATTTAAAAAATTTTATCGTACACTTTAACTGCTGCTTATAAATATAACATACACATTATACTTGGTCCATTTTGGTTACCTCGAAAATGGCCGATTATATCGGGTTTTCGTGTATTTCAATTTCACATTAGACACATCATACATAGACCACATCTTTAGCTCATATTCATTTAAAATTATTTTTTTAAATAATTTGGTCTGAATGAAAAATAAAAAATGCATAACCTGTGAGTGGGGAGTTTTAAACAGCATGCTTTTTCCCCTAATATATGAAAAGCATGTCTTTTTCAAAGTATTATGTGTATATGCATTTTATATACAAAGTATTGTGTATATGCATTTTAATACGTGTTAGGTTATTATTTGAATCAGCAACATTGAAAGGAAACGTTACCTTTATAGTTGTTTCTGGTAGGTTTAACGCTGCTGCTAGCTCACATCTCCTGGGTCTAGAAACGTAGTTTTCCCTGTAAAATTCTTTTTCCAGTCTCCCGATTTGTTCCCTGGTAAAAGCAGTCCGGTATCGCCGCACCTGGTCCGTGTTTGAGTTGGTCGAGCTGCCGATGGAGTTTCCGTTATGATTGGAGACAGACGAAGAACTTGAGCTCGATGTTGATGTTCCCGAATTACTGTCTGAGAAACCTGACGAGCACGAGAAATAATTAGAGACAAGACTACAAGTGTTAACACGGTCATTTCGCTACATTAATATTATAATTGTAAATATGTTGTCCATAAATTATATATATATATATATATAAGAATTTTGCTGCATACTTTAGCCCATACGGTGTGAAATTTTCCCTAGCTATTTATCACGGACTCAAATATATGGAATGCACTCTACTGCGTCTATTCATAAAAACAAATCAATAAATATATTAACCAAATTGTCAGATTTTTGTTAATAAATTTGTAACAAAAATTACACCAAAGGGGAGGAAATGTATGCACTTTATATATTAGTAACAAGTTCATATTAGCATGAAATACAAGACATAATAATAATAATAATAATAATAATAATAATAATAATAATAATAATAATAATTTTATCTGACTTTGGGCAATGAGTAAATCAATTTCCAAAGCGCTGTTTTTCTTGTACAATTAGGCCACTTTCTTTACTATTAGGACAGAAAATAGAATTAGTTTAATGCTGAAAAAATAAAACCTCAGCATCCATGACTTCAACGAAATAAAGGGCCTTTGTGCATTACCTTTATTATTGTTTTCCTTGTGTGTGCTGACACTGCTTGGGGAGCGATGAGATGGGCAGCCCACTTCCACATCGCTATTCATTTCGGAGTCGGTAGAAACTTCAGGATACAGATTTGCTTTCTTCCTGTTTTCCGAGGACGAGATTTCCGCCGATGAGCTGTTGTCGCTGGCGTGGTGGTTTCCAAATAAGCTGTCTATTTCGAATTTGCCTTTGCTGGGGACATCGCCCAGGCTAGCGTGGAGCGAAGCGGAAGTGATTCTTGGGCTCAGTCGCCCCGCGTGCTGAGAATTTTCGAGGGCCTCCAGCACCGCGTTTCCATTCGACTCGGAGAGGTTTGGGAGCCTCTTGCCTGACACGGGACTGTGAAGCCCCCGTTCCATCAGAATCATCTCTTTTCTTATCCTCTCCATCATGAAGTAGCGCAGGAAAAAAGTCCAAGTCCGGGGCCGCTGGTACTCCGATGAATTTGTGGCGTAGCTAATCCGCCGTCAGCTCTGCTACTGGCACTAAATAATATAACACCTTTATGGGCAAGACGAAAGAAAGAAAAAAAAACAGACGAATGCCAATGCAGGCAACGAATGACTGCTCAAAATGACCCGTGCATCCTCTCCGGTCCGAAATGTCATTCATCAAAAAAAGTGGATCGCGGTTTCGTCGTTAAAGGTGTGCGTGAGGCTTCTTGAATGATCATTTATTGTAACAGGTTTATAAGCAAATAAATAGGAGCGGGACTGTCAGAGGAATGATGTAGTCGGGCTGAGCTCGCTCAAAGCCTCATATCCAGGTGGAGGGAGAGGGGAGAAGTGAGGAGAGGAGCTGCTGTCCCGTCGATGATCTGCGTCTGCTTTAGATGGCTCCTGGGTTTGGCCTCTGGGGTGAAATTGACAGTCTGATTAATAAAATGAGTGCGGCAACATTTCCCTCTTCATTTAGGAATATCATTATACTTTGATTCTCTATTGTTCCTCCCTTCTGCTTAGACTCTCGCTCCCCCTCTCTGCCTCCCTTCTGATGCCGTTTTTTTTTCCTGAGTAGATTATTTCACTCAGATGTTCTGGACTGAAAGGTGTTGAAGATTTTTACTCCAGGGTATCCGTGTGCGCAGTTTAAGATCGGATGTTCTTTAGAAGAAGAAAGAAAGAAATTGTGTTCATGCTGCTGTCAAATAACCAATCCCCACTGAAAATCACGATATTTGTCATCTTGTTTAGCTATATAGAATTATGCATTTGTTGGAGCAGCTGTAGTATTTTTAATGCTTATGAATTTGTCGTTTAAGAAATAAAATCAATAAAGCCGCCAGATCAGTTAAAGTCCAAAAACAACGTGTATGGTAAATTAAGAATCACATTGATTTTCTTCGTATTTTGTTACAAACTAAAACTTGACGTACGTTAATGAGAATATTCCATTATTTCTTTAGTACGCTCATTAACTACATGGAGATGTTTAGCTATAGAAACTACGATCTTTATATAAAATATGAAATTCTTTACAGAACCGAATACTACTTTTTATTTAAAAATACAATTTCGATATACAATCTTTTCGATATACAATATTTTCCCTTAATAAATCACAATGTTAGTAACAGTATTGTAATAATGTTTTGTTGGAATAAGCTTAGATTTTGATAAAGCGTAGTCTGTTTACACCTGTGGGTTACAAAATAAATGCTGTAATAATCTCTGAAATAATTTCTGCTGCTAATTTTTATCTTCTGATTTCCATTAAAAAAAAAAAAACTTAACCATGTGCGAATTAATATCTAATGCGCTTCGAGATTAGCTCCGGATCAAGTGTGCACTGGAGTGAGTGGAGTGGGTAGACGGCTTGTGAAGGTGAGGTTAAGTGATAGAACGACGTGCTTTCAGTTTGGTTGAATTCATTGTGGCCACAGAAGCGCTTTCCTGTTCTTTGGCGCCCCCAGCAGGTTCTCTCCAGCACAGCAGGCGTTGGCTCGCCTACTGGAGCAATTGGTAATTTTTTTTTTTTTTGCAACCACCACCATGATATTAAAATGATCAAAAAGTCAACATTTATTACAAATAAAATAAACCATCACAAACTACTGTAAAATCAGATGCAAATAGCAAATATTCTTTAGTAGCTTTAGTTTTGGTGTGCCCTTTAACCCTACTCCTTCCCCGATAATTATTTTGTTCATATAATGAAGTTAAATCTAATTAATGACGTACGCCACATTTCTGGCAGTATTTATATGGTCGGTAGTAGGCTACTTATAAGTGTATTCATTTGGCTCTCCATATCAGGAGTAGTTTAATCTCACAAACAGTAGCATTTAAATTCACATAAATGTATGGATAAAAGACTTGGTTGTACAATAACACATGCTATAGCAATGCACAGTATAAGCGATTTCTAGCTAAGGTGGCACTAGAACATCAAGCCTTGTTGTAGGTGTATTGAAAGCGGCTAGAGATAATGAGATGAGATATTAATAAAAATATAAGAGATATTCTGAAGCAAATGTGGATATATTTTTTTAAATGCGATTTTCTTTCTTTCTTTCTGAGCAAATTTCCCAACGAATTACACTGTATTTATATTTACTAATTAGAAAAAAAACTTCAATCACGAGAAACGCCCTGAATTGAGGGGAAGCCATAACCTGATGGTTAGGGAAGCAACTGATTCCCTGGACCAGCAGGAATGGCTGAAGTGCTCTTGAGCAAAGCACCTAACCCCCAACTGCTCCGGCAAGAGTGGTAGCTTACCCTTGGGTCTGATTAGCCAAAGAAAAACTGATGATGTGATTATCAATTCGAGCGGTGCCCGGCCAAAACTAAAAAGTTGAATTTGTTGAAGGTGGGTCGTGTTCTGGGTTTATTGTACTTGTATAATATCACTAGCGTCCAAACTACAGGCCTTTGATTGCGTTTCGCTCCCCTGTCAGGAAATAGGAAGCGCTTAGCCACAGCGTTGCACAGGTTGTTTTAGTGCTATGATTTAGATTGGTGTCGTCAAATCCATTCCAAGAAGAGGACTTGAAAAAGCTTAATCTCAGTTTTGAGTCATGCGTTCAAATAACCAAATCCCTGACCTGTGTAAAAATAGATTACAACTACAGTAAATTACAGTTAACTGAACCTCTGAATCAGGACTGACTGCGTTTCAGGCTAATTTTAAAACCCCTCATCAGTCGATCACTGAAAATGTGATTAATTTCAGCTTGCAGAGGAAAAAAAGCCACATGTGGCATTTTTCAACATCAGAAGAAAATGGTGTGTGTGTCTGTGTTTATTTCTTTTTACAAAAACTTTTTGCAAATATATTTCTTTAACCTAAAAAAACAAGATACTATATCATAGTTCAAGTATAGTTATTATCACGTATACCCTTATTACAGTATATTATCACGGCTACCCTTTCATTCTCTAGCCAACCGGAAAAAGGCATATGTCCTCGAAACTGCAATGGTTCCCTACCGCCACCTTTCGCCCCAAAGAGTACATTAAGCACTGTTTATGGAAAGGGGGTTCAACAGATCTGCCTCTGCATGAACAAAAATATCTTTATCAGTGAGGACGGTGTTATATTTTAGATCATGGTTAATAATGGCTTATGATCTTGGAAAACAACGACAAAATGTAACAAAAAAATGCTAGCACTTATTCCGATGGCCCAATACTGCAAGCTGACAGTTCAGTAAAATCGGCTACAGTGAAACGCAGCAAAGTTGCCTGTAGAAAATTATAACCGCATAAATTAAATTTGTATCTTTTGGTAAATTTGATTTCAAAGGAAATCAGTGTGCCTCCATCCAAGCCTAGCAAATTACAATTTTATAGTTTCACCAGATTGAACTATAATAATTTAATCTTAAAGCATATATTGAAATACAAATCATTTAAATGTATTGTCTTTCTCGAAATGCTCACTAAAAAATGGCATTTGAGACTAAAAAAAGAAACCTAATGCACGAAAGTTCTATGTAAGGGGCGACGCCTTTAAGAACCTCGTGTTAGTATTTAATTACTGTTAAAAGGATTCGTAGCTACAGTCAGCTGAACCTCTGTATCCATAAGAGGTTCAATAAAACTACGCTGTTTATGGCATTGATTAAAATGTATGCAGTTATTTTTAGGTCTTAAATACTACGGGCGAGGTTAGTTTCAATTCACAAGTTGACCGTTTTTGAATTCCAGTAGGATTATTCCTATCTGGAATGGAAAATCCATAACTTTGTGAAACTGGATTTACATTATCAGGCTAATTCGTAAATCGTGGTTTCTGGGAATAAACTTGGTTATCAATCGATTGAAGAATACCCACAATGTGGACTGATATCGCCATCTAGTGACTAAACTGCATGTCTGTTTGACTCTGGGTCTGAGGACTAAACTTCACACACACAGAGAGAGAGAGAGAGAGAGAGAGAGAGAGACTCTCTGTGTGTGTGTGTGTGGGGGGGGTATCTATCTATCTATCTATCTATCTATCTATCTATCTATCTATCTATCTATCTAAAAGTATGTTTGCTGATTATTAATATGTATGAATTAGGCATACAATTCCATATGTACAGACAAACATTATTTCTGTTAGAAGAATGTACTAAATCTTAATATCACTGTTTGCATTGTCAGTGCAGTATGACTATATTGTCTGTTACACTTTCTCAGAAACATTTTCTCAGTAGACATATGAGAAAAGTCTTCAGAGATGTATGAATTCAGGTTACATCTATTTACCACGTCGAATATGCTCTGTCACTCCAGTTACAAATAAACATAAACACAAACACATAAACAAACAAACAAACAAATACATTGTCTCTAAGACATTTAATGTATTAGTCTGCAAATAGGCAAAGGATAACATGATATTTTTCACATCAGCTCACTGTTAAAATGGTGTTGGTTCGCTAATCATAATCACAATCCTAGATTACAGAGAGACCTATGTAAAACTTGTACACTTGTTTAAAAAAAAGGCCATTATA
>JAPEKM010000028.1:44146867-44161988 GCA_027575975.1 Cathorops multiradiatus
ATAGAGACTCTCTCTCTCTCTCTCTCTCTCTCTCTCTCTCTCTCTCTCTCTCTCTCTCTCTCATGTGTACATGTTCTAGCTTAGTCTGCAAATTATCTTTAAATAGACGATTCCAACAACAGTCATTCAAAATCACAAATCACATTTAGCCTACGTTTCGATGTGTATTTTTGTTATTATCTGCATTGGCTTAACTTCAAAGGTCAACAGCTCAAATAAAAATCTCAAATATGCCTACGAATCTATTTCTAACAAAAAATCTACAACACTACAACAGTAAAAACATTATTGGCAAATAAAGTGTTGACAGATTAATTATAAGTGGACCAATATTGGTATCACCTTATATATACTATTTTGCGAGAATTTTGAACGGTGATCAAAACGCGTTTCATCATAGGAGTGATGATAGACCGAAGTTTAATTATTTGTGTTCCATTAAATACAGTCACAGTCACATATTTTACTTTGTAATGCGAAGTGTCCGTTTTATTAAGGGCACATTAATGCATATCCAAATGCACCTCATAAAGATTTTTATTGTTAGACATAAACACATTATGACTTTCTTTTAATAAATACAATCGACATACAGATACTAGGTTCTGTGTGAAACTTACGAGATTTTAGAAACAAGTCTTCAACTTAGAAAAAAAATATAGGGCGTATGTAAAATATGAGAATCCGCCAGGAAACGTGGTATGTTGTTTTACAGCATGTTATTGCATTTATTTTACGAGGGCTTAAAACTCAGTACACTATTAAATAACCCACTTTACAAGACTGGAGCACAGGATATATCTCATGACGAGATCTTGTAAGATTTTACACTCAGCTGGTGTAATTTGACATTCAGGCATAAACGTTGAGAAGAGATCGTAGAATAAATGTGTTTTAATCTGGCTAGGTAAAAAAAAAAAACTAGTCCGGGGCCTCCTCCATATTAGCAGCGCGTTAAAGCAAAGATTTGTGGACAACGAAACATACCGCTATATCAATTATTTGAATAAAAAAAATATTTAAAAAATTGTGTGTGTATATATATCTCTGTATGTTTAGTCAAAGGGCAATATCAACCATATCGTTATCAGCGGATTGATTTACTCTCTGTATTGGTAAATATGATCACGTGATTCATGTAACCAATCACTGAAGATGAAGCCAGCAAAAATACTATGATTGTTCGGAGGCAAGGTTTCCGTAACAGTGTAACCTTTTATATGACTACGAGGGGATCCAAAAATGTCGACCAGTTCAACCCTGAGCAACTATTATGTGGACTCTATAATGGGACACGAGACGGAGGACGTGTACGGACCGCGTTATGTTCAGAGCCCGCACTCGGCAGCAGCTAGGCCGTCAGGTGTAGGGGAAAATGCGGATTTCTCCTCCTGTAGCTTTGCTCCCAAGACAGCCGTGTTCCCGACGTCCTGGTCTTCGGTTCATCCGCCGTCCACGGCTACGGTGTCCGGAATTTACCATCCGTACGTGCACCAGTCCCACATCGCATGTGCAGATAACAGATATGTGCGTTCTTGGGTAGATCCGATCTCGAACCATATCTCCTTTTCCGGCTTCCATTCGAGTAGTCGTCAATGCGGGACAAAAGCGGAAACTTTACCGCCGAAAAGGACTGAGAGCTCTGCGTTCGGCCCTGACACCCCGGCAGCCCCAGACTACAGCTGTAGCGCCCTGGCCGAGTGTGTACAGAAAGCTACCAAAGATACGGCTGACAACGATATTTCCAACCAAAGCGAGCCCAAAGACGAGAAACATCATCAACAACAACTTGACCCAAGTAAGTAAAAGAAATTGCCCTGTGATTTACAACCGTCAGAACTGTACGAGCAGGGTGTGTAAAGCTGGAGGTTTTACTAACCAATAAAAGTGTCTGAACTCTTACCGCAGGTCCAAAGAAATGCACGCAGCCGTAAACCCAGTATTTAAAACAGAATTTACTCATAATAGCATCCACATCAGCACTTATTGCTACTGTGAATTTCTTATGAAGGTCAAGCAAATCAAATAACAACTATATTTCTTATTATTTTTGTTTATGTACTTTGTCCAGTTGTTTATTGCTTTTGTAACCTTGGATTTATTGGGTTATTCATTCTTTTACAGGCAACCCAGCAGCAAACTGGATTCATGCACGCTCAACGAGAAAGAAACGATGTCCATATACAAAATACCAAACACTGGAACTGGAAAAGGAATTTCTTTATAATATGTATTTGACGAGAGATCGCCGTTATGAAGTTGCACGAATTCTGAATTTGACCGAGAGGCAGGTGAAGATCTGGTTCCAGAACAGAAGAATGAAAATGAAGAAGATGAACAGAGAGAGGGGAAGTCAGGAGCCTCAGTGAATAAATACTGCGGGCAGTGCAGTGTGTCCTCTATGTATATGAGTAATATGTTACGTTTAGGTCGAGGTTGTTGGAGCCTCATTGGTTTACGTTCTTTGTGTGTCAAATTATTTTATGGAAAAAACCCACAAGCTTACATTCTGATTTTTTTTAATTGGATGTATAGAGTCTTAAAATAATTATGATTTGTTCATTTTTGAAACAAATGTTCAAATGGTTGTGCACGAAGGTAAAGTACATACATTAGTTATGTTAAATACAATGTTGTTGTTTTTTTTTAGTGTACACTTAATTAAATCTTAATCGTACACTGATTGAGGAACAGTATTCATGGAGCAGTAACAGGCCACGCTACTCTCCCAAGCTGCTGACACCCAACATGTAGTATTAATTCAGTAGGTATATTTTGGTATAAATCTAAATACGAAGGCAATTTTGATTTACCGTTGTTGCAGGATTAATTCAGTAACAAAAAATGTTGTTGAGGATTATTTTAGTTGAGATCTAAAAGGTCTTACCTATAGTTCGAGTGCTGGCTATGGACAGAGATTCATTTAACACTACAATGTACGTAAAATGTATCTATGTATGTCCATATACTGAACGTGTAAACAAGTATTGGGTGCTTATTTGTGTTGTAATTTAACAGCGTTCAATATCGCTTATTTGTCTCAGACAATACTGCACTTATAAGTATTTTAAAGACTTTAACATGACTTTAACAATATGCAAATCTCCTTTGGAGGGGGGCCCTAGATTGTGGACCAGAGTAGACCGCTGAAGTTTTTTTTTTTCTTTTTTGAGAATATTTGTTCAACGAAATAAACAGTTGATGCTTGGACTGCACAATTCGTGTGTCACTCGTATGTTAAAAAATGTTTACTGCTACAGTATTTCGCTATGCCTAATAAACCGTTGCGAAATCAGTGTTGTAGAGAACCCCAATTTATTTTCAAACCCTACTTTAGAATTACTTTAGAGCAGGAAGGGACTGGGTCCAATAAAGCCATAGAGAAGACTAGACGTCTGGTCTAAATGACTTTATGGTCTAAGACAGTAATTGCACTCTGCTTTGAAAACCTTCTAGCTGGGTGTTTGCGTCTGTTGCTGACAACCAAAAATGCAGACACTTTTCTACGGGGTGTCTGGTCGATAAATTGTCTGCCGGTAAGACTGAAAGAAATCGACCCAAACACACGGAAAGTCAGGTTTATTCACCAAATGCATTTCCACTCATGGGCTGCAACACTTAACTTTGACTGTTGCCAAAAAATCAAGTTTTAATTAATTGATGTACGCATTTCTAGAAGTTAAGGAATCGGTTGCACGAATGTTTACTTAGTAATAGAAGGAGATAAAAACGCTATCAAAGTATTCATCTGTATACACTCACAAGACAATTTAAAAATATTAGCTGAAGTAATTTCATGGATAGACTGCGGATTAAATACTGTATTCAAAACTCCAAAGCCTGCATGGCACACTGCAGGCGAATCAGATATCAAAAAATATTTTAACTATATTTAGAGAGAACTTTGCAGCTAAATGCCACTCAATAGAGCTTTGTATTAATATGGATATGGTTACCGCTAGAGGGCAATATAGTTCTTTGAAAACATAGATGCAGGGTGCTGATTATAAACGTTATTTTTGTGGAAGCATGCGCAGATAAATACAAACCACGTGCTTAGTAATCTTTATTGCGAACATTACTTCAGGAAAAAGGCTGCTGCGCAAAAATAAAGCACTAAATAGTAATGCATTTTAAAAGGGATTTTCTCGTCTATTCAAAGTTATGAAATAATAGCACGTGATGATTCCAGAATAACCCACAAATGGACTAACGTGTAAAGTTATATAGATAGATGTATATCAAGGTTTTTTTTTCTTCATTGAATGAACAGGTTGATGATAACAGGAACTGATTAGCGTAAAAATAAAATTAGGCTATATCACACATACCAATGAGTCAGGTTTTTTTTTACCAGTACACCGACCCGTACACGCAGCATGGGTCTTACAACTCGCCTGTTTTATTAGTTACAGTTTACTTCCAGGATAACTGCTGCTTTTTCTGTTAAGTAAAAGGTTATGGTCTTGATGCTATTTTTGACAGAGTAAGCTTCCATATCAATATGTTTTGTACTATAACATTATGGAAATTAAATGATGTGGTTTAACATCCCACTCTTCCCTTTATCAGTTTTTTTAATGGGAAACCTGCTATAAATCCTAACTCACATGCATCTTGGACAATACTGTATTAGTTATTAGATCCAGTAATCTTAAGATGTCATGTGACTAATGGTTTAACCAATTTTACAAAATACGCACTACGCGTACATTTAAAAAATATATATTTTTGGAAATGTGCAAAATATATGTGCGGCGTGAACAAATAAAACTCTCAGATACCGATAATTGATATTTGACTCATCTGACAGTAACCATTCATAAGTAAAACTGGGATAATGCCTAAGAGGTCTTTTTTCTTGGATGCTTTTAGCGCATACTGGACCAGACAAGACATTTTCTCCTGTGGGACAAGGTGTGGTGTGATGATATCCCTTTCTATCGGCCTAAGAGGCTCTCTGATTTTTTTTCTCTCGTTATAAAGGGAAAGCTGCAAGTTATCATACGAAATCTGCGGGAATTACATGCCATGGCCAACGCTCTAAATTTTACGGAGACTATAAGTTTAAAAGACAGAAGCTCTTTACGACACTGCGAGAGGCCAGCCTGCTACAATAGTCCCACTGTAAATCGCGCGGTGGTGATACGGGCAACTAAATCAGCGCGCACCACTTTCTCACACGTTCTCTCGTTTGAGCCCTCAAGGTTGGCTGTCATTAAACTCACTCCCAAACACCACGGGCATCTAAATTGCCTTATTTTTGCTGATACCACACACCCCTATTTAAGTATGCCTGCAAATGCCAGAACCCAAAAGTACAGATAGATTTAACTGTGATTAAAATATGTCCCCCCCCCTCTGAAGTCGATATGGACAGGATAGCATTTGTACTGCGCGCATTGTTTGGTTTCCTCAAACAGATCACACGAGCCCCAGGAACTGACTTGGAAATTTAGGCTCAATTTCATACCGGAAATAAGAGAAATTCTCACACATGAGCGCGCTAGCAGCAGCAGTCAGGAAAATATAGATTTATTGGCAATCTATATCAGGCAAATGTAGA
This sequence comes from Cathorops multiradiatus, assembly GCA_027575975.1. Taxonomy (NCBI): domain Eukaryota; kingdom Metazoa; phylum Chordata; class Actinopteri; order Siluriformes; family Ariidae; genus Cathorops; species Cathorops multiradiatus. Next base: position 44,152,434 of record JAPEKM010000028.1, read on the forward strand.
TTTACAGAGAGAATTACTGGCAAAATCACTCACACACTTGAGCCACTGAGCCCATTGTAGCATAACACGCGTAATTCCAATATTTAAATGTGGTTTATGCGTTTAATCAATATGCAAATATGCATACATACAAAAGGTATATCGCAATTAATATGATTTCTTGTTTTTATTTTTTAAATTCTTTTTAATGACATTATTGTTTGCTAAAAGTTCACATACTATGAATATACAATTTAGACTGTGTGTGTGTGTGTGTGTGTGTGTGTGTGTGTGTGTGTGTGTGTTTGTTTCAGTGTTTCAACATAAAGGATATAATTTGCAGTAGAACTAGTGCTACCTCGGACCATATGCACCAAACCGAAGGGATTTGTGCCAGCCCCGAATTCCTTTTTTGTTTGAAGACAATTTACAGCTTGGCAGTAGAGATTTTTATGGGCCTATATCGCCTGTCATTGGATGCCACTGGTCATGTGTAAGAGGCAAGCGTCTTCATGGCCCCCTTTCCTGATTTTTTCAAGCAAAATTTTGTACCGCATTCTGCAGCTAAAGCGTTGTAACCCAAAGACATTTTCTCTGCTCGCATGTTTGTTTGTTTTTTCCCTTTTCTTTTTTCCAGAAAGCCTGAGTGAGATACGTTTGTAGCCAATGAGAGATTCCATAGCTTCACAGCTGTCACTTTGTGCTGTCCGACGCTACAGCTCGTATATAGACTGCATTTGTCAGGACAAAACACATAGAATGGAAGACATGGATTATCCGGATTCGTTTGGTAAGTTTATTTCATAACTCGCTATTCCGGTATAATCAGCATTTCCACATTTAACTTTACTCTGAGCCAAAAAAAATATGTTACTCATGTGACTTAACCTAGTAACTACTTGGTGTTCCTTTCTTTCGAAATGGACTATCTAAGCACAGCCAGAACCAAGAAAATATTATTCTAAAACACTGCGAGTTTATACAGAATATCATGACATTGGGTAAAGAATAATTGAAGAATTGTGACAAGGTCATCTTGTGTTCAAATGAGTTTTCCTTCTTTATTCTAAATAGTTATTGTCAGATTGTTCTAGGTAATATTTCATATGTTTTGTGTGTTCTTATAAGAACAACAGCAAAAATATTATTCAATCATGATAACAATGCTATTATTATTATTATTATTATTATTATTATTATTATTATTAGTAGTAGTAGTAGTAGTAGTAATTGTAGTAGTATTTTGTTGTTGTTTTTTGTTATTGTTGTTTATTAAAAGTCTTGTAAATAATCATAATTATAAGGGTGCAAATTCTGTTCCTAGCTGTAGAGTCGTGATCTTGGTATTACTAACATTAGATGTGTTATACATTTCGAATATAATGAATCCTGATCACTTTTAATATGTCCACTTATCAGGTGATAGCTTTCTCGTGTATATGAAATGCGAATGAATGTATACATAAGAAATATTTTGTCTTCTATATGCCATGAAAATATCGTTTTCAATACTGAAGTACAGACATCACAATAATGTTATTTGGTTAATTGGAAATACGATGCTGCAGTTGTGTACTTTAATGCATTTCTTCCCAAACGAGACTATTAAAGTCCTTTGGCCAGTTGGGTGTTGTGGAACAAAGACAGTATTTCACGAATGGCTGACAGACAGCTGCAAAACTATTTACAGCCCTACTGCAATGCGGCAAGAAAAGGAGAGACAGGCGCAGAATCAGCAGCATACCAAATAGCACAAGCACACAGGCGCCAATAACCAACTCGTTGTAGTTATTTTAATTCTCCTCAAAACAAAAGCCACAAAAGACAATCAATAGTGAAGTTTTCATCAGCGTGACCAATAACATATAAAAGGATTAAGGTTTACAATTTCACCTTGATATCCATGATTTTGATAATCATTAAACTGAAACGAAAAAAAAAAATCTAAACAGGAAAATATATATTTTTGCAAAATATGAGGAAATTATGCAAAAAAAAAAACCAAGTTTAAATCGAAAAGCATCTTTTCTTAAATAATGTTAATTTAGCATGTAATATAACAGTAACTGAATCGTTTGCAACCATTGTCCTTCAGTCTAAAGGTTTTGTACGTTTGTACGTTCAAGTGCCTTAGTATTGGTCTTACGTCATCAATAGGGCTAAAAAAAAATGCGCCACTTGCGCCAAAGAAATAACAATACCCCTATTGACCGATAAGCGGCACTGTTGTCCCACACTCTGACACTTGCTCAGCCTTTTCTACGTAGTTTGTATTCAAGTCAGAAGGTTGAGTTGTGATTGGCTGATAAAAGCATGTGACCTGCCTGTAGCGCTTTCTTTTTTCCCCGCGTGTGAAAGGAAATATAGTGAAGCGCCAATGGGCATGAAGAAAAATCTAAAAACAAAATCTAGTGATAGCATAAAGCAGAAGCTACATGGATGTTAAGTACTATGGGAATCATTTCATAGTAGTTTCTTTAGGGTTGAATAAGGCTGCTGAGGATGCACAGGATTTCCCAATATTGATAGTCTAGTATTTCAGTTATCTTAATGTTTGGTAGTTGTATATTAGTGAAATAGGGGTTACTTAGGGCCCGGTAAATCCCAAATTAAAATAATAATTTAATTAAAAAATTGTGTGTGTGTGTGTGTGTGTGTGTGTGTGTGTGTGTGTGTGTGTGTGTGTGTGTGTTAAATACTCAACCAAAAACTAGCATAATTAAAGAAACTCGCTTAGAGCTTTAAGTATAAATGAGTTTAGAAACTTTATACTCCATAAAATTATTCCAAAACATCAACATACTGTATATTGCTAAGCCTGTTACACCATTTAATGAAGGCTAAGAGTCGCCATATGGAGAGAGAACTTCAGTTCAAAGGTTCTCACGTTGGCTACATTGCGGTTCACACCAGGGATGCGTTTTATTGCTTTATTGCCTTCAATTTACAATGTGAAAAACACTCACAAAAGTTCGCACAAGGTTTTCAAACGGAGATCATTTGTTCTGGAGTGTATTACCTAGTAAAATGAAGGAAATCCCTAGTTTTTATTTATTTATTTATTTATTATTATTCTTAACCTAATTGCATCCACCAAGTGTAAATAATGCATACTTTAGAAAATAACGTTCTTTCTCCTTCAACATTCAAATGTTTTCCCAACTGAGAAACACGAATGCTTTTATTTCCTCTTGACATCAGTGTAATCTCCATTATTGAATAAGTGCAACTTTCAGGGTTATTTATGGCACCCGCGCGCTGTCATGAATGGCTGTGGGGAAGCACGTGATACCATTAAACTTTGTTTTATGGCCAGGGAGTTGACAAGCCAAAATATAATTCACATTGTGTATTAGAAAGGCCTTGCAGACGTTTAGAAAAGATCACAGTGTCGGTACGGGAGCCCGAGTATTTGGTGATTTAGTTTTGAACATGGATATCGACGCTTCTTGTTGCGCTTTACGTGACCAGAGAGTCTCTCGAGGTAAGCGCGATTATAAGAGTTGTCACTAAACTTGTGCGGGGTTCAGTTGCACAGCCTTTGATTCGTTATCGTTTTATTTTTAAATTCCACGTGGTATTTCTGGTGTGTCTTGTTTGTTTGGAAATCGTTCTTGCGCAATGCTGAATGTTGCGAGTTTTTACAGAGGAGGAAATGAAACGTAATGAAGATGACGAGGTGCTTATAATTGAGTTGTCCGGATTTAGTGCTGCATTATCAAGGAAAGGAAAGTGGGCCTCTTGGACATGGGCGACATTTTAAAATGTGAAGAATCAAGTGAGAAATAAAGACATGAGTTAGCGAGTCAAAAGTCTATCAGTTTTGCTTGCATTTCGCTAGCAGTGGATAGTGATATATAGCACATAGTTAAAAACAAATTAAAGAGATCGTGTTGTTTGCTTCCAGAAATGAAATAAGCATATTATTGTCATAGACTATTCATCTCTGCGTTTAAACCACATGAAATGAATGTTGAATTTAGTATAACATTGACACACATCTACATGTTGTCTCGTCATGGCATCCAAGTTGTGGATGAATAGAAATGAGAATCGAATTGCTCATATTAATTAAAATTTGCATGACTTTAACTTTAAGCACGAGTTATTTAATTTATTCTTAACAATTAAATATGCTCTCTAGCGCCCCCACTTTAACTATTCAATATATAAAAACGCCAAAATATTAATTTATTGTTGTTGCTGTTGTTGTTGTTGTTATTGTTGCTGCTGTTTTTATTGTTGTTGTTGTTGTAAAAATTATTATTAATCACAACAACAACAACAACAACAACAACAACAACATGTAGTATTCCTTTTATATGGAAGTTGGTATATTTTCGGTTTGTCTGATTTCTTTAATTAGGTCGGTTAATATCTCCACTTGTTTGGAATTTGAGGTATTATGAGGAGCCCTGTGTTGAAATACAGAAATCATATGACACATAATATTTGTAAATTAAGCATTTAAATGATTATTTAACGCGGCCTGGATTTCACTTTCAAATTGCGAGATGTATGAGAGTTTTGTTGACAATCCGTCTGATTTTGAAATGTAATAAATTAAAAGACAATACAATACAATACAATAAAATATGTAATTATAGAACGAATGCAGAATGATATAAAGAGAAAAACTGTTGAACGAGCAATAGCAGTGACTCTGCAGACTCTGCAGTGGAAATAATAATTTTAAAAATTGCTTTATGTTAACGTGTTCTAACTGAATTCGAAAATAGTGTAAAATAATTGTGGCTTCTTGTAAACGTTAAGACAGAGGTCACGACAAGCGCTGACTTTTCTGTCCTTTTGTTCATCAGTAACTCGGCTTTGACCCGCACGAACAAGTCTCAGGGCAAGGTGAATTGCAGGTCAAGCTGTCTAACACATTAAAATGCAAAACTCTTTGAACATAAAAGAGCTTTCATACACAAATCACGATCTACGGCTATAGATTAATTGTTGCATTAAATTCCATTTAATCGATAATGTTATCTTTATCAATAACACACACACACACACACACACACACACACACACACACACACACACCTATTTTATCATTTTAACTGTAAAAGTATAAATCACTTTTATACCTCTGCAATTAAAACGAAAAAGTAAAGTAATGGGCCACTGGAGATGGGTTCGGGGAGGTCATGGAGAATCCATGAAAACAAAAACCTGTGTGATCTAAGTTCTCAGTGATTCTGGTTGACCTCACGCCATTTATTATTATTATTATTATTATTATTATTATTATTATTATTATTATTATTATTATTTTCGTCAACCCGGTGTCCGAGGATAAGTGAGACCGCCTGATTTACTTTAGTAGCACAGGCATATGAGTAAACCTTATAATATCACTTTACTACTGTATACAATCATTATTTTTTGTCTAGATATACGGTGACATGAAAATCTCGATTTCTTTACTGAGTTTAGTATTTACTATCTGAAAACAAGTTGCATGGTATAATATTTTCTGTCAAAAAAAGGGGGCTGATTAAAATCTGCATGCGTGCTGTTTCCTTATGATTATGAGTCAAAAACAAGCAGGAAATTGGTTAAAGAATTGTTCATAAAAGTTTATGAATAAGTTATCCATAAAGGTGGGCTTTGATTTTGATTGTGAGCTCTCTGGGTTAATGCTTTGGTCACACGCAGAAATTGAACGTATATATCCCGTCGTCTATATATACCCTGTAGAACCGAATTTGTGTGAAAAAATCACGGTCACAGATTCGATTCTAGGGGAGTATATGGTCGATGCAAAAACTTCGAATAAAGCCAGCTTTTAACTTTGCGTTTCCATATGAGGCGTTTTAGGTGTTGCTGTTTTAAGGCCTAATGGATGGATGCGTTTAAGTTATAGACAATTGATGAGTAAGAACGTTGTTTATATAACATTAACCCAGGCAAAGTATTATTCATGGTATAGCGCATTTCGCGTTTGCTCTCGATCAAGTTGCTTTGTGCAAGTGCTTTTAAAAGAGTGAAAGAAGTGAAATAGTACTTAGACCATTCCCTCGGCTCCCATAAAGACACTCGAGACATTAACCTTATTTTTATTTCCAGACGCACAAACATGATGCTACACTAGTAGATAAGATGTACTAAGATCTAATATAGGCTAATGTATTTAATTCTGTCTGTTTGGGGTCATCCGTGCAAAGCTTTAGCTTCTCATATTTGCGTAACCATAGCCTCTCCACCTTCCAGTTATGCTATTTGATGTTTGATTATTGATTGGCACACTCCATTGATGTTCATCCACAGCGCTCCTTAGAAGCCCCTGAAAGAGTGTGTGGGCCAAAGGGGCGATGAGACTCCTGTAACTTCTGAATGACCTCTTCATCACAAAGACGGTCTCAGTCAATTGTCTACCGGCTTTATTCGTTTCTTTTTGTGGCAGAGGTCGCATTGTATCTTTTTATTTGTTTACCAGTTAGAATCTCTGGATGGAGTTTGATGTGTACGGTTGCCTATTAATATGGCCTACAGGAAAACAAATACCTTTATTAATGTGCGCATTTATGCTTCATTTTAAATTGTTTATAATTATGGATTTTCAGGAAGGTTCACTGACCTTTGTTTATAAGAAAAGTGTAGGCTGTTAATTTTCAAGTTAATTCTCAACCTTTGGGTGCATTAGACACGCTACACCATTAAATTATGGGTTCAATCAATCCTAACTGATGAAATTATGTGAAGTTTGTTAAATTTGCTGCTAGGTGTGTATGGCTTCTTACCCGCTAATAGACTCCCTTCACCTCGATTGGCCAAATCCGGTCACATGGGTGGCTAACTTTATTCAGTTGACAGCAAGTAGGAGGGCTTTATGGAGGGAGGAAAAAAGACAACTCGAGAAAAATTAGTATTTTCTACCTTCAGAAATTAATGGCCATGAGTTCGTACATGGTAAACTCCAAGTATGTGGATCCCAAATTTCCTCCATGCGAGGAGTATTCGCAAAACAGTTATATACCTGAGCAGGGCTCTGGATACTATAGTCCATCGCAGGACAATGATTTCCAGCATCCAGGGATCTACTCACGGTCAAACTACACGGAGCAACCCTACAGTTGTAACACTGTGCAAGGCTCAACAGTACAGCCGCGGGGTCATGTGCAGGAGCAAGGCAGCCATCCTGGATCTTTCCCCACTCAAGGCGAGCAGTGCTCTCCGATCCCAATATCCGGCCCGAGGACTTGTGACCAACAACAAAACACAAAGAATCAGAACGGCATACAGATCAGACAACCTGCAATAGTTTATCCCTGGATGAAGAAAGTCCATGTTAGTACGGGTAAGATTCATTCTTTTTTACTATCTGTTTCAGGACTAGTTGAATTCCGCTAGGCCATATGAGACACGCAAAAATTATTCGGTGAAATATTTATGGGTTCTTCTGAAGGGGCCGCCAATTACACTAGTCATAAATTTTTATTGCTTAGGAAATAGGCCGCTGGCTCTATTGGCTGCCTCAGCGATAGTGAAGCACCCGAGTGGGCTATCGAAAAATTTTTTTCCATGAAAACTATGGAATATGGCACCGAAAAAAACTTAATAGGTTTAATTAATTTCTATTTAACGGAATTTTTTATCCGAGTTCATGCAAAGTGATATGTGCCATTTTGAAATAGGGTTGTTGTCTTCATTGGATTTACTTGTTCACCCAAGTGTGTCCTTTTCTTTTCCAGTGAACCCAGATTTCACAGGAGCGGAACCCAAGCGCTCTCGGACAGCCTACACGAGACAGCAGGTTTTAGAACTAGAAAAGGAATTTCATTTTAACAGGTATCTTACCAGACGGCGTCGCATCGAAATAGCGCATACCCTTTGCCTCTCGGAGCGACAGATTAAAATCTGGTTTCAGAACCGAAGAATGAAATGGAAAAAAGACCACAAACTGCCCAACACGAAGGGAAGGTCGGCATCGGCTGCAAAACACGTTCAGAAGGACAACCAGACAGATATCACAACTTTATAAAAGAAATGGAAACATCTTACCCCAGAAGTACAGATGAACTGTGTATGATAGACAATACTTCGTTTGTCTTTGCATGGTTTTGAATCCTGACATTCCAATCTTTGAGCTATTTAATATGAAGCAGAAGAACACATCATTACCAAACGCAGTATTAATGGATGCAGTGAAAGGAGCCTATACAGTTTTAAATATTGTATGTATGAAGTAGCAGAGGGCATCACAGCATGGTTCACTGGCTGCCATGAGGTACAAATTAAATAATAAAAAAATATTGCAATATCTATACAAAAGCAAGTGAGCTTTAGAAATCATGTTCTTTTTATTATTACTATATTTCCCGTGTAATCACCACTCTCCAAATGCATTATGGCCTGAGATAAATTCGATGAATTCTTCCATAAACAAAGCATTGACTTGTGATTTTAGCTAATAACTTATTAAACTATTTTATCAAAGCTCAGTAAATCATTAATACCTGGCCTAGAAAATATTCACATTTATTTACGGACATGGTTAACCAACTTTTTTTCTGTATTGAAAAATCCTAAAATAATTTAGTAACGGGTATGGCTAACCAAACAATTCGTTTTCTGTATTGGGGGAACAATCTTTAAAATAATTCAACGGCTTTAAAACATTAAGAAAAAAATTTCTAGCAATATAGAATGAACAGAATAAACGTTCTTCGAAAATTACTCTAAAACAGGAAGCGGAACATTTGAAATCTATTTTACTTTGTTGACCATAGTATTGGATACCTTGACGGCTATAAATCTCACTTGACAGTTTTGTAAACAATGTACAATTAAAGCAGCTGTATATCTGTCTTCCAGATGTCATCAGAAATTCCTAAATAATAGTTCATTTATTGTTCCACGTACTTCTGGGTTTTAGCTAAACTTTCTTTTACCTTCTTTTCTTTATTTATTAAATGCCAGAATAAGAATGCTGAAAGTTCTTGTTTTTAATTTCTATGTGAATTCAAGTGGTCGTTCCATAAATATATTATGTTCAGTTAGAAAAAGTGCATTATTTTTTATTCTATATATTTCTGTATTTTATGCATATTTTCTACGAGCATATTTTCTAGTAAATTAATAATAGAGCTCATTAAGAAAAGGTTTATCCTCAGACCACGAATACCTTGTTGCAATTAAAAAAAAAGAAAGAAAAAAAAAAAACCAATGTGTATAGTTCGCTAAAAGAAAGTCGGTCTGCTGTTTTGGTTTCATTAAATTTTTATTTTGAGCAACAGAGATGGGCTTAGCTCTGAAAGTGTGAGTGGAGGTATTCACGTCGTGATTAAAGATTGACTGTTCTACTGTTATTGTGATGTCTTTGTCTTCTTTAACAAAACCGTGAGGCGCTCACACATTGCGAAGACGTCTTCTGCCTCAAGTCTTCACGTTGAGAGGTCTGAAAAGGTATTTTACACAGAAGTCCGACAAAAGCCTCGCAAGTAGGTTCATCCAGAGGACAGCGTTTCTGCTGCCTTTCGACGCTTTTGAGCCGCGAGCGCTGACCTCTAAACCCCTGACCCGCGAGACAGGCCTTTCTCGCCCAGACACATCTTTGGACCAGTG
>JAPEKM010000028.1:44388948-44399466 GCA_027575975.1 Cathorops multiradiatus
GATGCTTCGGAAATCATGTGAATAAACTGATAAATTTGATATGTAACCTGAATATCGGCGTATTTTGGCACTTGTCCAATCGGACAAGTAACTGAGACAATGGACTTGTCCGACATTATCATTACCCCGGACAAGCGGACAACCGTTAATGTCGAGCCCTGAATAAGACAATACTGCAGTACTGTCTTCTGTTTTATGCTTTTATTTTTATAATTCATCTTTAAAATATTGCTGGTCATTGTTATAGGCAAAAAAAAAGTGTGTTTTGTGTCATAAACTCTATATAAAAAGACATATTACGTACTAGTATGCAAGTCTTACTTTACTGTATGTTTCATGTTTTCAGGGCTTGTCTTGTTCTTCTGTTGCAGAAATAAATGTTTTTAAAAATAAAATATTTTTTAATGTACTTTTGTCTAAATAACTCGGTTACACCCCTAGAAAACATATCAGTATTGCCTTGAACCGTGTACTTGAAAACTTGCCGAAATACCACAAAATTTTAAGGCAAAAGGAAATTCCAGCAGGGCAAACATTTTTTTGAAGCCATTTGCCCTGCAGGGCAGAAGATGTCAGTGATTGATATTGAGGGCTGCCTGTGTTTTGCATACAGCTTTGCTTTGTATATTTGCTTTATAAATTCACATGGCTCTATTGACTCCTTTAGAAAATCACCTAAGCATCTTTTATGCTTGCTTTAAAGGGAACTTTGGTGGTGGAGGAGGTGGAAGTGGAAACTACAATGACTTTGGAAATTATGGGGGTCAGCAATCCAATTATGGACCCCTGAAAGGGAATAACTATGGAGGAAGGAACTCAGGCGGACCATATGGAGGTAAAAGATTTATCTCAAACTGCACTATACAGTAACATGTCTTAGGAACTGGACAAGAATGTTAGGTTTTCTTTTTATTTTCCCAGGTGGTTATGGTTCAGCGGGTGGTGGTGGTGGCAGCGGTAGCTATGGTTCAAGACGATATTAATGTGTATATATTTATGGTAAGTTCTCTTTAACACTAATTAATGAGGCTTAGATGTGTTGACCTAGAATAATTTTTTTTTATCCTGTATCTATTCAACAGGCTTCAGGTGGACAGTTAGCAGGAGATGAGATGAGTGGAGAGGAGAGGTCAGGAAAGAAGCAGGTTACTGTGAGAAAGCCAGGACCTGCTAGTCAGAGCACTAAAAATGGAGACATAAAGAAGGACTGTTTCCACTAGCTACAATGAGCAAGGGTGTAGCCAGGTACTCATGACCTAGTATGTCAGTGTATGTACATTCCTTTAATCTCTTGCTAGATTTTTACCCCTTCTCGGTTTTTTATTTTTTGTTTTATTTTTGTCAATTACCGAAATCTCAGCGCTTTTTTCCCCCCCTTCTCAGAGCGATATATCAAATGTCGTAGATGTTGAAGTAAGCTTTTGAATTACATGGTCTTAAATGATTTTTTTTCTTTTGACTATTAGATTGATAACAAAATGTCTAAAATTAAGTTATGAATCACAGACTAGCTGCCAACTATGGTATCATTTTTGATTACCGTAATGTTTTGGTTTCATGGCAGTGATGCTCATCAGTGTCAAGTATAATTTTCTGTTAGTGTGTTTGTGCTGTCTTGCGTTGTATGAAAAGTTATAAGCAGTATAGACTTGTCAGATTGCAGGGCATGTAACCGATCCATTTGTAACAGAAGTATAGCTTGTTAAACTACTTTGAAAAGTGAAAAAGAAACCAGATTAAATAAAATGTAGAAAATTCCCTAATCAAAGTTTAGTGGATCATTGAGTCTGGAAGAAAGTGCAGTTTTGAGTGTTTGTTGAATGCGTCCTCACAGAAGTGTAGCCAATGAACTCAGACATTTCAACACTTTTTGGTGTTGATGTATCGTACCAGTCAAACGTTTGGACACACCTTCTGATGACATTTTTTTCCTTTATTTTTATTAATTAAGACACTTTGTGTCTTAAAGTAATGATGGACTGTCATTTCTCTTAGTTGAGCGGTTCTTGACATCATATGGAAGGCAAGAAATTGCACTAATTAGCTTTTGACAAGGCACACCTGTTAATTGAAAAGCATTCCAGATAGGGATGCACCAATAAATTGGTATCGGCCGATATTCCCCTTGTTGACTACCATCGGCCTATCGGCAAATAGGATTGAATTTGCCGATGTTCTGGTTATTTGCGGTCAGACTCGGACAGTAGTTTAACAGTAACAACATACACAGGTAGAACTGGCTGCACAAGGCAAAAAGTAACAAGCGCACCTGTGGCTTGTTTTCAAAGTGAGCAAAAAAATGTCAGCCATGTTGGGAGTATTTCACCGTCTCTGAGACAAATCCGCGTTATGCAGTTTGTAAGACATGTTTGAGTGACATTTCAAGAGGAGGTGCTACATCTAAGAATTTTATAACATATCAAATCTTATCAACCCTCTGAAAAATAGACATGAGGGAGAGTACAACAATTACCTAAAAGCGGGAAAAAAATGGAGAGATGAACTACATAGTCAAGTTTATTTTTATAGCACTTGAACAATAGACATTGTCACAAAGCAGCTTTACAGAATTTTAATGACTTTAAACATGAGCTAATTTTATCCCTAGTCTATCCCCAGTGAGCAAGCCTGTGCCGACAGTGGAAAGAAAAACTCCCTCAGGTGACATGAGGAAGAAACCTCGAGAGGAACCAAACTCAAACGAGAACCCATCCTCATTTGGGTGATAATGCGTTTTATAACAGTTTTAACATGAAGTCTGTATCGTTGATGTTCTAACTCTTCACTGATGGAAACTTGAGTGCAAAACTCAGGCCTCCCGCTTTGGACGGGTAATCAGCAAACCGGAAGCATAGTACACTTTACACACGTGCCACAGAAGGCAGATGGAGCCTTGGCGGTTTAAAGTTTTCTCAGGTTAGATTTTTTTATTTTAATTCGCATTTTTTGTGATTGACATGTTGGGAAAGAAGGCCTGGAAAGCTTACCAGAAGTTTCTGCCCAAGTACATGAAGGCATTTCCTTGACTGAGGTAACAGTTGTTTGTTTTTTGTGGGTTTTTTTTTATTTGTTAATTGTGGGACAATTTTTTCCCCAAGGGGACAACTTCTGTTGTTTTGTGAAGAGGCCCATGTTCAGCTCCATGTTCTAGCCTACTTTGTTTGTGCTCAGTAGACACAAGAACATTTTGTATTCTGTATGAAAAACACAAAATGTAAAAGAGCCCTATTTATTTGACCCATTACTATATTTAAATTGTATTTTATTTCTGGTCACTTTTATATTTAATTCATGTTTCACCAAAAAGATGCTTTTGTTAGGCTATGGAAGTACAGAAACTTCTTAAGTAGGCAATTGTATAATAGGCTAAAGGGATTCTGATGCAATTTTTCAAAATAACTTCTTGTTAAAGAAGGTTATTAAATATTGTTTTCATGAATTTGTACAACTGAGTATGGGTTCATTCTAAGATAGTGTAATGATGGGCTGAATTGCTTTAAAACAATTCAGTTATTTTTTTAATAGAATGATTTGTTTCACTGTGGAATAAATAACAAAACATATCACACAAAAAAAAATCAGTTTCGGTAGATATCGGTTGTCAGCCAAATTCTTTATTTAAAAATCGGTATCCATATCAGCCTAGAATTTCAGTCGGTGCATCCCTGATTCCAGGTCACTACCTCATGAAGCTGGTTAAGGGAATGCCAGTAGTGTGCAAAGCATCGAGTTAAACAGTGACTACTTGAAATAATGTAAAATGTTAAACATTTTGTTCACCGCATAATACCAGATATGTTCTATGTTTTATTTCATAGTTTGGATGACTTCAGTATTGTTTTACAATGTAGAAAATAGTCAACATTCAGAAAAACCTTTGAATGAGTAGGTGTGTCCAAACGTTTGTCTGGTGCTGTACATGTTGCATTTATACAGTATGAGCAAAGGTGTATAGAGATCTAGCCAAAGGCCACCAAACAGGTTTCAGTTGCCCAGGATGTCAGACAGAGCTTCAACTGGACCAGACAGCGAGTTGTCAGAAAAGAGGAGAGAGAAAAATAACCAGGGAGCATCAAGAGCAAAGTCTGTGGAGCAAAGCCATCAGGTGTCACACCAGAAAGCTAGCATCTGTTTTTTTTCCAAAACTAGCCTAACCTCCAAGAACAGCTGATGCTAGTGAAGAAAGGCTAGCGAGTACCTGGACCCAAGAGGTGTGACAGCCAATGCTAGCCAGCAAAGGAAGGGGAGTGAGTATAAGGGCTTGAGACACAAGTGAATAAGAGAAGGCAGAAGAAGGAGGAAATGACATGTCTTAGGACCAGGTAAGAGTAACCATTCTGCTTAATTTACAGATTGAAACTGAAGCGGCTGCTCAGCAAATCTTGTATGACACGTTTTCAGCGAAAGGTCTGGATGGGTAAGATTAATTCTTCAAAATATGTGTGGACAGTTTTACAGTATCCTCCCATAGCCACAAACACAACCTCAGTTTCTAGACTTTTAGCTTCATAACTAAATCTGATAAAACTTGAAAGAAGTGTTTCTTCACTTTTATTACAGAACAAATTTTGATGGTGGGCTTTAATTAAAAATTACACAAACTATCATTGCAATTGAAGATTAAATGCTTTTCATAGGTTGCATTTAAGTTTCAGATTTCAAATATTAGAAGTATTGGTCTTGAGAGTAATAATGTCTATCATTATGATATTTTTGCAATATTGCCTGAAAGCATTTATGTTAAAGTATTTTGCGTGCATACATACCAGGGAATTTAACACTTATTTCACCAACAAAAGTAAAAAAGTTGAAAGTTTTAGAATTATTTACTACAGCGTTATTAAATGTTTTCCTGCTTTAGTATACTTGAGCAAATTTACCAACTACTTAATAATGCAGTAGTACCCTAGCCTGAGAAATAATGACTGTTGAAAATGAGAACAGGAAAATGAGTAGAATAAAAGTATAAAATTGTACAATACATTTTAGTTTGGCATTACTAATAGGCTGGCACATTAAAATAAGACATTGGTGGCAGCCAAATAGCCACATTCCCTTCAAGTTGGAAGCACTTTATTTGACATTTCTTTACTTGAGTTTACTTCATATATACTCCGTATTAGGTATCTCACTATGGCTGTTAATTCTCAAAAGGTTTGCTGAGAATAGATATACTTGGATGTAGAAGTTTGACCACTTCTTCCACTTAGAAAACTACACTATATGACCAGAAGTTTGTGGACACCTGACCATCACACCCATATGTGCTTGCTGAACATTGCATAACAGATTCAGTTCCCCTTTGCTGTAATAATACCACTCCTCTATGGAAGCTTTCCACTGGATTTTTGGAGCATGGCTGTGGGGATTTGTGTTCATTCAGTATTAAGAGCATGAGTGAGGTCAGAGACTGATGGTGGATGAGGAGGCCTGGGGCTCAGTCAGTGTTCCAGTTCATCCTAAAGGTGTTCAGGTTGGGCTTGAGCTCAGGGCTCTGTGCGGGCCACTTGAGTTCTGACACCAGCCTTGGCAAACCATGTCTGCATGGAGATCGCTTTGTGCACAGAAACCTAGTCATGCTGAAACGGGTTCGAGCCTCTTGGCTCCAGTGAAGGGAAATTGTAATTCTGGTGCCCATAAACCTTTGGCCATATAGTGTATGATACAAAGTGATGGTAATCTTTATCCAGGACATTCTTATTGAGTTAGAAATTGCCAGTGGGATTTTATTAAATAGTTAAAATATATTTGGTCCATTGTTTATTATTATTATTATTATTATTATTATTATTATTATTATTATTAAGCATCTCAAGATTAGTACAGACCAGAGTACTGCTGTAATTAATGTGCATTTCTTATTTGGTTATGGGAGGGTATATTTTATACAGGGATAATATTTGCATTTTAATTTAAGTTTTGCTCACTCAATTCTGCAAAAACATACAACCCCAATTTGAAAAAAGTTGGGACTCTGTGCAAACTGTAAACAAAAACAGAATGTAAAAATCTGTGAATCACAGAACCCCTATATTTCATTGAAAATAGTACAAAGACGACATATCAAATGTTGAAACTGAGAAATTGTATTGTTTTTGAAAAATATATGCTCATTACCTCCGCCAAGGAGGTTATGTTTTCGGTAGCGTTGGTTTGTTTGTTGGTTTGTCTGTTAGCAACATTATGAAAAAAGTTATGAATGGATTGCTTTGAAATTTTTTCCAGAGGTGTGACTAGGCACAAATAACAATCCATTAAATTTTGGCGGTGATCCGGATCACCTTATGGATGCCGGATTTTTTTTAAAGGATTCTTGGTGGAGGTCTGCGCTCTCTGAGTGCTTTTCTAATTTTGAATTTGATGTCAGCAACACGTTTTAAAAAAGTTGGAATGGGGGCAACAAAAGACTGAAAAAGTTGTGTAATGCTAAAAAAAAAAAGCAAAAAAAACCCCTCATTTGGTTAATTGGCAACAGGTCAGTAACATGATTGGGTATAAAAAAAAAAGCTCACAGAGAGGCTGAGCCTCTTGGAAGTAAAGATGGGGAGGGGTTCATCACTCTGTGAAAGACTATGTGGGCAAACAGTGCAACAATTTAAGAATAACATTCCTCAATGTAAAATTGCAAAGAATTTGGGCATCACATCATCTATGGTACATAATATCATGAAAAGATTCAGAGAATTTGGAGAAATCTCTGTATGCAAGAGACAAGGCTGAAAACTGACACTGGATACCTGTGATCTTCAGACCCTAAGGCGACACTGCATTAAAAGCAGACACATGTCTAGTGGAAATCAGTGTATGGGCTCAGGAACACTTCAGAAAAACATCTGTGAAAACAGTTCATTACTGCATCCAAAAATGCAAGTTAAAACCAGATATAAACAATATCCAGAAACACCACTACTTTCTCTGGGCCCGAGCTCTCTTACAATGGACTGAGGTGAAGTGGAAAATTGTCCTGAGGTCTAACAAATCAAAAGTAGAAATTATTTTTAGAAATCATGGATAACACATCCTCCAGGCTAAAGAAGAGAGGGACCATCCGGCTTGTTATCAGTGCACGGTTCCAAAGCCAACATCTGTGATGGTATGAGGGTGCATTAGTGTACATGACATGGGTAGCTTATACATCTGGGAAGGCATCATTAATGCTGAATGATATATACATGTTTCGGAGCAATATGCTTCCATCCAGACAAAATCTTTTTCAGGGAAGGCCTTCCTTCTTTCAGCAAGACAATGCCAAACTGCTTTCTGCACATATTAAAACTGCATGGCTCTGTAGTAAGAGTGCAGGTGCTAAACTGGCCTGCTGCAGTCCAGACCTGTCTCCCATTTAACAGATTTGGTGCATTCTGAAGCTCAAAATGCAACAAAGGAGACCCCAAACTGTTGAGCAACTGAAACTGTACAGTATATCAGGCAAGAATGGAAAAACATTTGTCTTTCAAAACTATGGAAATTGGTCTCCTCAGTTCCCAAACGTTTACAGAGTGTTGTTAAAAGTAGAAGTGATGCAACACAGTGGTAAATGTGCCCCTGTCCCAACTTTTCTGAAATGTGTTGCTGATATCAAATTCAAAATGAGCATAAATTTTCAAAAATAACATTTCTCAGTTTCAAAATTTGATATGTTGTCTTTGTACCATTTTCAATGAAATATAGGGTTTCCATGATTTGCAAATTATCACATTTTGTTCTTATTTAGTGTATACAGCGTCCTAACTCTCTTGGAATTGGGGTTGTAGTTTTAACACATTATGAGCCACGTGTGTGTTAAACACGAAATAAACACTAAAGCTTATCCTTCTGCCTTCTCTTAAAGCTCTTGCTAGCACTTCCTGTCCAAATTGTACATCTTATGGTGTTTGAGTGAATCTCATAACTTGGAATTTCTGATCTCTGACTAGGAAAAACCTTTCCTTAATTCAGAAATTCCTACTCCGGAAAAGATTTCCTCAACCTTGAGTTTAACGTGACGTCATGTCAACATGGCCGCTCACACCGTCAACAGGAAATAAAACATAATTTCGCAACTTTAAAGGAACATATAGTAGTAGTACACTGAGTGGTACAGTTTATGGTTTTGAGAAACGTCTTAAAAAGACTTCAGATACTTGTGGACTGAGTGTACCCCGCATCACAGTGCAGCTTCCGAGCCAACAGGTTCACTGTCGATATGATATTCTCCCTCCGCCAGCTTCAGGAGAAGTGCAGAGAGCAGCAGAAGCCACTGTTTATTGTCTTCATTGATCTCACAAAGGCCTTTGACCTGGTCAGTAGGGATGGCTTATTCAAGATCCTTTCGAAGATTGAATGTCCATCCAAACTTCTTAGCATTGTCAAGTCTTTCCATGACAATATGAAAGGAACTGTGATCTTCAACGGATCAACTTCAGACCCATTTGAAATCCGAAGTGGTGTGAAGCAGGGCTGCGTGCTTACGCCAATCTTGTTTGGTATTTTCTTTGCTGTTTTGATAAAGTACGCATTCGGAGCAGCAACTGAAGGCTTCTATATCCAGAGTAGGTCAGACAGAAAGCTCTTCAACCTCTCAAGGTTGAAGGCGAAGTCAAAAGTCCAGCTGAAGGGGCTGCGCGGTTTCCTGTTTGCCGATGATGCAGCAATCACCACCCATTCCAGCAAAGACCTACAAACTCTTATCAATCATTTTAATAGTGCCTGTCAGGATTTGGGGCTCACTATCAGCCTCAAGAAAACACAAGTCATGGGTCAGGGTGCTGACTCAACTCCCAGGATCACCATCTCCAATCATGAACTGGAAGTTGTCCATGATTTCGTTTACCTTGGTTCTACCATCTCCGACACGCTCTCTCTGGACTCTGAGCTTAATAAACGCATTGGCAAAGCATCCACTACTATGTCCAGACTGGGGAAAAGAGTGTGGACCAACAAAAAACTGACAGAGCACACAAAGATTCAAGTTTACCGAGCCTGTGTGCTGAGTATTCTTCTGTATGGTAGTGAATCCTGGACTCTTTGTGCCCCTCAGGAAAGAATGTTAAATGTCTTCCATATGCACTGTCTCCGACACATTCTCAACGTCACCTGGAAGGACAAACTCCCCAATACCATAATTCTGAAGCAAGCCACGGTCCCCAGCATGTACGTGCTGTTAAAGCAGAGACGCCTGCGTTGGTTCAGTCATGTTGTGAGGATGAAAGATGGCCGTATTCCGAAAGCTTTACTTTATGGGGAGCTGCTGGAGGGGAAGTGTCCAACTGGAAGACCTCAACTACGATTCAAAGATGTCTGTAAGAGGGACATGATAACCCTGGGATTCAACATTCAAAACTGGGAAGCCTTAGCATCTGTGTGCTCCATTTGGTGGCAAGCAGTACAACAAGGCCTTTCAAAGTTTGAGGAAACATCAACCCAGCACACAGAGGCAAAGAGACTTAGACGGAAGGCCCGATGTCAGAGTGATCGACCAGCCACTGACTACATCTGCCTGCAGTGTGGAAGAGACTGTCATTCTAGGATTGGCCTGTCCAGTCACACTCGTAGCTGCTTCAAACAATCCACCCAAAGCGTGACTCCATAGTCTCTCGAGACTGACGGATGCCAACAACAATAGTCAAAATATTTAAGCTAATAATAACCCAAACAAAGAATTATGAAATGTGGGGGGACATGTCACATTCAATGGTGGTGACGCCCATGCATACTAGAACACATACAGAGACCTTCTGGGTTTCACCTTCTACATACAACCACCTGTATACTCATGAATAGATCTTGGTGATCATAGACTCTGCCAGTTATTATTCTGAGGAAAATCTCCACCATGAACATTCTATCAAAGCAGAAAAAAATAACTCAGGAATAAAAGACACATTCCTCTAGCTCTAATAATTTAGAGGATGTCACCTTTCTCTCCTTTATATTAAACACAAAGTAAACTCCTTCTGGTTGGACCTAGTTCAGAGTGACAGGAAACCACACTGTAGAAACAGAGCAAGTGAGTGGAGCATAGAAGCACGGCAGGCTAGAACTGAGTTCTCAGAAACTTTTATTTTTTCCATTGTATATGAGACTTTTCAGCTCATTCACTCTCTCACACGCGTGCGCACACACATGCATTCTGGTCGGGAGAGAGCTCCCTTTCTCTGCTCTCTCTTTTTATAGGGCACAGTCACTGAGGAAGACACACAGGTTAATTCATGTCAGGTGCAGTGATTCTGCCATTTACCTTCCTTGACTCCGCCCTCCATTCACAGATCGCCACTTGACCATGCCGCCACTTCCACATACCCTCACCGCCCAACTCAGGCTGGGGAGCCGCCTGGCCTGCAGCTGACTCATCCCCCCCCCTCCCTTGATGGGAGAGGAAATCCGCCACAACCATCTGCGCCCCCAGCCTGTGGACCACCTTGAACTTAAACAGCTGGATTGCCAGATACCAACGGGTGATCACACCGGAGAAAGTTTGATGCACTGAGGCGCGACTATGGCGGCCACACGGGGCTCTAGCTCCGTGTTTCGATTTAG
>JAPEKM010000028.1:45923059-45934586 GCA_027575975.1 Cathorops multiradiatus
GTGACGTCACTTCCGGGTTTAGTGTGTTGGTCCCGTGGCGTCACGTCGCCACCTACAGGCCTGGCAATGTACTACAGTGTTTTGGGTCATTTCCAGTGAATCAAAACGGCGCAATGTTTATGGGGATTTTTTTTTAAATGACAGCGTATTGGGTGAGGCCACATACTCGTGTAGATGGGGCCTAGGTTTTGAGGAAGGAGTATTTCAAATTTGCATATTCATAGGTATTTTGACTGCTTATTATGAATGTATATAACTGCTTTGCCCATTGTAGTAGTTTCCTGGTTAAAATAGTAATGAAACAATGTATTATTTCACTTAACTAAGTAGCTATTAACTAGTGGCTATTGTTATTTCTGCAAATCAAGGCTAATTTAAAATGTATTATGTATATGATTGCAGAAGAAGAGGAGTATTATCCAAAACTTTCAGCCAAAGAACTGGCACGGCACTTTGAGAAAACCATTGAGGAAGCTGCCCCAAATAAGAAAATTAAGGTAATTACCCATCGTTATAATTATTTTTCTTAGTCCTCTGTGTTTGGGGATATCACGTACAGGATGTACACAATAATTACCAACCATCATACTACTGATTACCATTAATTAGGACCATTATTTTTTTATTTTCTATGTCCATCTACTTTGAAAAAAAGAGCTTTGAGTAAAAAGGGCAAAGAAGTATTTAACTTGATTGCCCAATCATATCAGACATTTTAGCTGTGATAAAAATGGGCTCAGATACCTCTGCTGAATAATACAATCACATTTTCTTTCCCTATAAAAGACTGAACATAAAGTCACCCATTCTCAGCAGGCCTCAGATGTAAATGTATTCCATCAGGCTTTCATGGATGACATATCTGTCCTATCAAACGAAACAGTAGAAGCTTCTGGAACAGATTCATGGCATTTAAGATTTGTGCCTTCTAATGATGATGAAGACTTGGATTACTTACCTCCTCCACCACCAGATTTACTGGAGGATCTCTCTGAAGACATAGATTTCCCAGAGCCCCCTGAACCAACACCCCCAAAGAAGCACATCATTCACAAAGACCAATACTGTAAACAGAGAGATCTAATGGAAGTGAAGCGCCTGTGCAAGCACATTCACCCTGATGTTAGGAAAGACCTGGAGCAAGATTTATATAATGAGGTAAATGAGATGGACACGGAAGAGGAGATGGTAGGTGATGTACAGGATGCCATACACCAGTTTGAAGACAGCATTAGTAGCCCGAACAGGAGCCCAGAGAGAGAATATCTGGAATGGGATGAAATCCTGAGAGGGGAGGTACAGTCTGTGCGCTGGATGTTTGAGAATAAACCTCTGGACTGCATTAAGAACTGTTCAGATGATGATGAAGACAGCAGAAATGTAGTTCAGCAAGAGATCATAGCTGGAGGTGATGTAAAAAACACTGCTTTGTTGTTTGAGACTCAACCCGTGTTAGAATTAGATACTAGTTATTATGCAAAGAAAGCTTCTTACAATGAAATAGGTAACAAAGAAGTTCGTGCAGCAGCCTGGTTGTTCGAAACAAAGCCAATGGACTCACTGAATAAGATGCATGGTGATGATGAGCAAACCAAAGAGGTTGTCTTCACACAAGAAGCAACCCATGGTAATGTGAAATCTATGCAGTACATGTTTGAAAATCAGGGAATAGATCATCTGGGTGATACTGAAACCATGGATGAAAAGCACCTTCTAAGTCTGAAATCTGTCATGGAAGAGATTAAAGCTGATGTTAAGATAACTGTCTGGCACTTTGAGACCCAGTGTATGTGTGTTTTAAGGGAGCACTCAGGTCAAATAGTGGAAATTACCTGCGTTCGCCGTGAAGAGACAGAGAAAGGAGATATCAAAACATCACGGTGGCTTTTTGAGACACAGCCTCTTGAAAAATTCAACAAAGACCTTTCCGAAGTTAGACTCATCTCCAGTATTTCATTGGAAGACAATATTAAAGATGATGTGAAACAAGGAAGATGGTTATTTGAAACAAAAAGGATGTGCTCTTCAAATGAAGATTGGGAAAGGATACTTGGGCAACAGAAAGAGGAAATTCTTGGAACTGATGTTCGTAAACAATGCATGGTGTTTGAGACTCAGCCCATGGATTCTCTAAAAGACGATTCCAACTCCAGACCCATCACCACTGAAATCATTGGTGGTGATGTACAAACAGTAAGGCATTTATTTGAAACAGCACCATCAGAAGAATTGAAAGAACTGCCAGAGGTGGGAAAGCTGAAGAAAAGGGTGGCAAATGATGAGGACAGATGGGACCTACGACACCAACAATGGATGATGAAGAATCCACCTCTAGAGGACATACAAAATGAGGATGATAGACTGGGAAAGCTAAATAAAATAGCTGCTTCAGAAGAAGAGAAAGGTGATGTAAAACATCAGAAATGGCTATTTGAAAACCAGAGACTTGATGATATCAGAGAGGAAAAGAAGGAAGTGATGAAAATGATTAACATTGAACAGATAGATGAAGAAAGCTACAAAGGTGATGTGCGCAGGAATTGCTGGGTATTTGAGACTCATCCTATGGACACATTAAAGGATGATTCAAATGCTAGACCTGTGACAACTGAAGAAATTGTTGGAGGGGATGTTCACAGTGCCAGACAAATTTTTGAAACTGTTCCCCAAGATGAGTTGAAGGAACTTGCAGAAGTGGGGAAACTAAAAAAAAGAGTGACAGCTGAAGAGGAGAAGGGTGATGTGCAACACCAGAAACTGGTGTTTGAAAGCCAGCCACTAGAACAAATTAGGGATGAAAAAAAGGAAATAACTAGAACAGTGAATGTAGAGGATATTGAAAAAGTGGATGTAACAAATTACATGCAAATCTTTGAAACATATGATATGAGCAGACATGATGAAAGTCAGAAGATTCAAGTTGAAGGTGTGACCAAAGGCTCTGTACAATCCAACAAAGAGTTTTTTGAATCTACACCAATTTATGCCATGCAGGATAGCTCAGGCCACTATCATGAAGTAAAAACTGTGAGGCGTGAAGAGATTGTGAAAGGAGATGTGAAAACCTGTAAATGGATGTTTGAAACCTGTCCCATTGACCAGTTTGATGAAAGTATAAGAAAGTACCAAGTCATTAAAGGGATTACTCAGCAAGAGGTTGAAACAGGTACAGTCAAAACAGCTAAATGGCTTTTTGAAACTCAGCCTCTTGATGCCATCAAATACTTCAGCAATATTGAAGATGAAGAGTGTTTTATTAAAGAGACAACTGATATCGTCAAAGGTGATGTAAAGACCTGTAAGTGGCTATTTGAGACCAAACCGATGGATGTGCTGAACGAAAACGTTGAGCTCAATAGTGAAAAAGGAAATAATGAGGTTTATAAAGGTGATGTTAAAACCTGCACCTGGCTCTTTGAAACCCAAGCGCTTGATACCATTCGAGATGAGTCTGAGACTGTATTGAAAGTATGCACTGTAAAACAAGAAGACATTCAGGGAAAAGATGTACGTACGGCTTGCTTCCTCTTTGAGACTGAGAACATCAAAAACATCACTGGAGAGGATGGATGCACTTTTAAGCATGTGACTGAGATTGATATCCAATCTGGAGATGTATCACGAATGAAATACATATTTGAGAACCAGTCCTCTGATGTCATGACTTCGACCTCAGAGGAATTCATGCGCCAGTTGAGGTCAGACCAGGCTGAGGACATTAAGAAAGGAAATGTAGGAAACTGCAAATGGCTCTTTGAGAACCATCCAATAGATACAATCCATGAAAACCCAGATGAAATAAAGGGGACACGCACTGTGACTGACATCCAGGGAGGCAATGTGGATAAGGGCCGTTTCGTTTTTGAGACCTGTTCCTTAGACAAAATACAAGATATTTCTTCTGAGTTAGAGATGAAACAACTGCACAGAATAATCTGTGAGGATGAGGAGAAAGGAGACGTTAAAAATTATGCAATGATGTTTGAATCTCAGCCACTTTATGCGATCCAGGACAAAGAAGGACATTACCATGAGGTGACCACGCTTACAAAAGAAGAGACACTGAAAGGGGATGTCGTAGGCACCCGCTGGTTATTTGAAACAAAGCCTCTTGATTCCATTAGAGATACTGATGAAGTCCACCTAATCAAAGCTGTTACCGAAGAGGATGTTTTAAAAGGTGATGTCAGTTCTGCTAGATGGAAATTTGAAACCCAACCTCTTGACAAGATTACTGACCATAGCCAAATGTCTTTTAAAACTGTGGAAGACATTCAAGGGGGTGATGTCAAGGCAAACAAAGAGCGCTTTGAATCTGACTTGATGTCACAGAAGTTAGTCCGTACCGTTAGCTTGAGTGAGATTCATAAAGGTGATGTGAGAGCAGCGAAGTGGATGTTTGAGACTCACACCATTGATCAGATCCATGGGGAAAACGCAGAAAACCAAATGGAGAGAGTTGTTGTGGAAGAACAAGTCAAAGGAGATGTTAAACAATCTGTGTGGTTTTTTGAGAAAAATCCACTCGATAGCATCAGTGAAAAGGGGGAGACTAAGCAGCTCATTCATGAAGAAATACCCAAGGGAGACGTCAAAACAACAACTTGGCTTTTTGAGACTACTCCATTACCTAATTTCAATGTGAACAGTGCAGTGAAAACTGAAATCGTTGGTAAAAGTATAAAAGAAACTCTTAATGAGCTATACTGTCACAAAATGGTGGAATCCAAAGGGATTATAATAGAGGCTGATGAGATTGGGGATGTGCGCATGGCTAAGTATAATCTAATGAATAAAGAGTCCCCTGAGATTCAGAAGGAAGAAATTATCAAAGGAGACTTGCAGAACATCATGATGAATCTCCTTTACAGGCACGAGACCAAAGAAAATGGAATTGTTATCAGTGCAGAGGAAAGAGGAAATATCACTAGCACTGTGGAACAGCTGTTCAACCAGGAGACTGGCGTTAATGTAAAAAGAGAGGAAATTATCCGAGGTGACATTCAAGAAGCCATAAACAACCTACTGAAAGAAGAGAACACAGCCAAGCATGGCATTCTTATTCAGGAGGATGAAAAAGGAGATGTTCGCATGACTGTATATTCTCTTTTTAATAAACAAGAGAATATCAATATTGAAAAAGATGATGTGATCAAAGGCGATGTCAAAGGTTGCCTTGAAAAAATTTATAATCCAGATACAGAACAGATTGTTAAAATTAAAGTAGATGACACGGAAAAGGGAAATGTGAGCTTTTATTCAACCTGTATTGAGTCTGGGGCTCTGGACTACCTGAAACAGCTCCAAGCAGAGCGTGACGAGATAGAAATAAGTAAGCAAGTAAAGGAAGAAATTGTCGGTGGTGATATTAGAGGGACAAAACAAAGCCTTATGTGTAATCAGGCTAAAATCTGTCGCCTAGTGGATAGGGAAGATATCGTGCCTGGTGATGTCCATACCACGGTGAAGGTTTTCATGACAGAGCCTTCAATTGAACATCTTCAGAAAGAGGAAATAGTAGGAGGTGATTTAAGAGCCACTCTGAACTCACTGGCACAGTCTATAAACCAGTCAGTTGTTCTGGAGAAAGAGGATATTGTTAAAGGTGACATATCTACTGCCCTCAAGTCTCTTCAAGATGCCCAAATGCATCCTAAAGAGGTAGAAAAGCCTGAGATAATCCCTGGCGACATCAAAGGAGCATTGGAATCGCTGAAAGACTTGGCTACTGCTAAAGTTGAAATTGTTATCGAAGATTTAGTCCCAGGTGATATTAAAGGTGCCTTAAAATCTCTGGAGGAAGCCAAACGAGCAGTGAGAGAAGTGGAGAAAGATGAAATTGTAAAAGGTGACATTAATTCAGCCTTGCAGAGTCTACAAGAAGCTTCTAATGAGCGCAAGGTTTACCAGCAAGAGTTAGAAGTCCAGGGAAATGTGAAAGGGACAATTCAGCTCTTATTAGAACCTCCTTTATCTCCCAGAATGCAACGCAGGGCCAGCACAGAGGGTGATGTGAAGCTGTCAATAAAATCACTGTATGAGACACAGGAGCAGGTGCAGTCAGAGAAAGAGGAGGTGATAAAAGGGGATGTTAAAGGCACAATAAAATGCTTGCTCGAAACAGCACAGCAAACAAGCCCAAAGATTCCCAGAAGAAAACCGATGAGAAAAGTAAAAGTTCCCAAAGCAAAGTCCCATCCTCCTTCTCAACAAGACATCCAGTCAACTGCCAGTAAAGTGAAGAATTTAACCAAAGACAGTCAGACAATGAACATGCAAAAACTTGTAACCAGCAAATCCGTGCAAAATGAAGCCAGATCTCAAGGGGAAAACACACACGCCAATCAAAACACAACCAGTGCACATACACCAAAAACCACTGTGCTAGAACATAAAACAATATTACAAACTCATGAGGTTAAAACTTTAAAAACTGAATTCCGCAACCTCAGAGCAAATTTTAAAGGTATAATAAAATTAGATAAAACCAAAGACAGAGAGCAAAGCTTTCCAGTACCATCTCTACCATCTTCAGTGCCTGAGCCTGACTTCCCTGCTCCACCAACTCCTCCTCCAGATTATGATAGCCTTTCCTTTCCTACCACTCTTCCTGTTATCCAGGGTGATAATGACCTTCCTCCACCACCCAGTCCTCCTCCTTGTGACTCAATAAAATCAGATCCTGACCAATTGCCTCCCCCTCCTACTCCACCACTTCCTCCTGCAATTGAACAAGAATTCCTTCCTCCTCCTCCAACTCAGATGGAGCTAGACCTCATTCCTAATATAACACCAAGCAAGCCTAACAAACTGACTGTAAAGCCAGTCAAAGCTCCAGTTCTATGTATGGTGCCAAAGTTGGAACCAGCCATACATCGTGACAAAATGGATATACATTCCGGATCAGCTGTGAAACTGCCTACAAACACTGACACAGTGAAAAATATCAGCACAGCGAAGACAGAATGTATGGTTTCATCAGTCTCATCAATTCTGGTCTCATCTGAGATCCAATCATCCATTTCAGGGGAGCCACCTGAGTTCCCACATCCTCCCTTGGGTCTCATTCCACCAGATTCACCACCACCACCACCACCACCACAAAGCAAATCTCTGATAAGTAATTTCAAAACTCCATTAATTAAGGCTGAGCAAAAATACAGACAGCAGCAAAAGGAGAGCGACACATCATCGAGCTCACCACTCTTTGAAATTGACATGTATGAGTCCGTCAGCACAGTCCTTGAAATGCCTTCCTCAGGAGGCAAGAGCACTGCACATTCTGAACAGCGCATACCGTTTGATTTCTCTCGAGAGAAAACTGAAAATAAAGTGACCAAAATGACATCAGACTTAGAAGTGTATGATTCATCCAAGAAGATTGTGCATTCAGAAGCTCCACCAAGCAAGCCTTTAATCTCTACCACAAATAAAAAATCTCCTTCTGAAGCTGCCATGATTTCCTCAGCTAAGCAGTCCATTATCTCTAATCAGACATCTCAAATCGCTACGGTTCAGCAGCAGACTACACCTACCATATCTAAAAAGAAGAAAAAAAACAGGTCATTGACAACTAGTATTCAGCAAGTGACCTCTACTTCTATTAAACAGTCAGAAATGGTCATTAGCAATACTGCACAGGTAACCACAAATGTACTGGCACTCGGTGAAGATAAAGGTCATCCAGTTGTCTCTACAGATGGCGCTGTGAGTAGTGCAGTTGAGATAGAAAGTGTCAAGAAAAATATTGTAAATAACAGTTTGGCTGAAATATCTTCAGTCGAGGACAATAAGAAAATTGGCATCTCTGTAAAAACAGGGCAGAGAAAGACGTCCCCTGATCAGGGCAAACCTACAAAGGTCAAGATTGACAATGCAATTAAAGAAGTTGAACAAAAGGTTCAAAAAGCAAAGAAAGGCTGCAAGAAAGATGATGGCACAGAAACAAAGCCAGCAGCTCAAACTCAAGTGGTAAAGGTGGCACCGGAGAAACAGGCCACACAAAAGCAGGTTGAGGATGGTTTGGCTGCGCCAAAGAAAAAGAAGAAAGCTAAATCTAAGAAGGATAAGGACACAGCTCAACAAGCCCAAGGGCAAACACAAAGTAATGTTACTCTTCCTCAGCCTGCCTCCACCTCAAAGGTAAAATCTCCAGTTCTGACATCTCATCAGACACAAGAATTTGCAGTGATGCAGACCCACAAAACCACTCAAGAAGAACACACTGCAGTGCACAAAGAGATCACCAGCACAGAGAGTAAAGTTCGGCAAAGTTTGCAGCAACGGGGCACTATGGCAAAGTCTCAAAAACAGGCCAAGATTTCTCTGAAAAAGAAAGAACAGGTTGACAGCCAACAGAAATCTAAAGATGAAAGCATAAATGTGACAGGGGAGCCAACACAAAGGGAGCCTTCCAAGGCTTTGACAGAGAGCACAGAAGCATTAAAAAGATGTGCAGAAGCTCAGAAGTTGCTGTCTTCTATCTCAGAGTTACAAGACGTTACAGAGAAAATGGACTTCAAGAGTGTGAAGACATTAGTCAATGAAATCCCAGAGTGGATTATTGGACCAGAGGAAAAAAACAGCTTGGTGACAAGTGTAGACGACCATAATTTGGAGAAACTCAAAGAAATTGTTGCTCATGTACAAAATCTTGTTCAAGTAAAACTAATGAATGTCAAAAGGAATGTTTCAGCTACTGAAAAACATGAATGTGAAGCTACATCTGAGAAAATGATTTTGGGTAAGGCTGCTCAAAGGATTTCAAAAATCACAATAGACTCCAGAAAATTTGAAACAGAAAAGAAAGTAGAGGAGAAAAAAATCATTCATGAAAGTTGCAAGCAGCAAGGCAAGAGCAAAAATCCTCCTGACCCCAGATCACCATCACCTTCATTAAAAATGCGCTCACCCTCACCCACATTTATCACCATTGAATCCACAAGAAGAACTGAGTCACCACAGAAAGTAGCACCATCACCTCCACCAATGCCACCTACTCCTCCACCACGCAGGTCTGAAACACCTACATCACGTTTAAACAGAGCATCTCCATCACCCACTTTTGGGAGAGCTAGCAGTCTAACAAGGCTCAGAGAAGCAACAGCTAAACTTTCTCGTGAACCCTCACCTGATCCTGCACATCATCCTGAGCCAGTTACAGGGAAGAAGTCTGAGATTGTGGAAGTGCCATCCACATTTCATTGTCAAATTAAAATGGATTCTAAGCCTCCTGTGGAAGGAAGGACTCTGAAAGAGCGTAAAGTTTCTGAATGTTCAGAGGAAGGGGCTAAACTTTCTCATAAACCTTCACCTGATCCTCTGCATCATCCTGAGCCAGTTACAAGGAAGAAGTCTGAGATTGTGGAAGTGCCATCCATGTTTCATTGTCAAATTAAAATGGATTCTAAGCCTCCGGAAGAAGGAAAGATTCTGAAAGAGCGTAAAGTCTCTGAATGTTCAGAAGAAGGAGCTAAACTTTCTCATAGACCTTCACCTGATCCTTTACATCATCCTGAGCCAGTTATGGGGAAGAAGTCTGAGATTGTGGAAGTGCCATCCACGTTTCATTGCCAAATTAAAATGGATTCTAAGCCTCCTGAGGAAAGAAGCATTGTGAAAGAGCATAAAGTTTCTGAAGGTTCAGAAGAAGGAGATAAACTTTCTCATAAACCTTCACCTGATCCTGCACATCATCCTGAGCCAGTTACAGGGAAGAAGTCTGAGATTGTGGAAGTGCCATCCACGTTTCATTGTCAAATTAAAATGGATTCTAAGCCTCCTGAGGAAGGAAGCATTGTGAAAGAGCGTAAAGTTTCTGAAGGTTCAGAAGAAGGGACAAAACTTTCTCATAAACCTTCACCTGATCCTGCACATCATCCTAAGCCAGTTACAGGGAAGAAGTCTGAGATTGTGGAAGTGCCATCCATGTTCCATTGTCAAATTAAAATGGATTCTAAGTCTCCTGAAGAAGGAAAGATTCTGAAAGAGCGTAAAGTCTCTGAATGTTCAGAAGAAGGGGCTAAACTTTCTCATAGATCCTCACCTGATCCTCTGCATCATCCTGAGCCAGTTATGGGGAAGAAGTCTGAGATTGTGGAAGTGCCATCCATGTTTCATTGTCAAATTAAAATGGATTCTAAGCCTCCTGAGGAAGGAAGCATTGTGAAAGAGCATAAAGTTTCTGAAGGTTCAGAAGAAGGGGATAAACTTTCTCATAGACCTTCACCTGATCCTGCACATCATCCTGAGCCAGCTACAAGGAAGAAGTCCGAGATTGTGGAAGTGCCATCCACATTTCATTGTCAAGTCAGAACTGATTCTAAACCTGCTGAGGACAGAAATATTCTAAAAGAGTGTAAAGACTCTGAATGTTCAGTGGAAGAGGCTAAAGTGGAAGTGGATAGAGAAGAAGGTGAAACTAAAGTACTAGAGGAAGAAGCAGGTTTTCTCAAGCTGGACTTATCTGGACTGGTCAACAAATTTGAGGGCCCAGATCCAAAGATTTACACCAGTAAAAAACCTACTGACATCCTAGATCAGTCTGGCATTGAAAGTGAAACCCTAGATAAACCAGACTATAACATCAAGGTTGTAAAAGGCATTTCTGAAACGGCTGAGCAAAGTTCCTCTGTGAAAGAACAGAAAAGCAAACAGGAGGAGCAGATGTCAAGAGTTGGCAAAACCACACCTCAAGATTCAAAGCATGAGTCTCAACAGACATTCCAGCAGATCTCCCAGCAAACATCACCTCTGCTGAAAGATATAATGCTGGGAAAATCAGCTGGTCCACGTGGCTTTTCAGAGACAAAAAACATTACAGAGCATTACTCCACTGTCGATGAAGCTGGCACAAAGATAACTGGGACAAGAAGCACAACAACCGTATCAAAACATTCTGAGAGCGTTCTCTCACAGCATGTTCCATTCTCTTATGCTGATGCTGTGAAGAAAAAGGCCCCAGAGGTGAAGGTATCCCCTGAAGCCTCTGCTGAAGAATTATTGAAAAAATTACACGAGATGTGGACTGAGAGTGAGAACGTGTTTAAAAGCCTAGGCTACAGTGTCTCAGGTGAGGGAACCTAACTGGCTAACAGATTAAAGAAAGATTGCCGTGAATGACAAACATGCTAACAGTGCATGATGGGATTGGAAACTAACTGCAAGCTGAAGTCGAATCAATGCCTGCAAAACAGACTATAATTAAACACACCCATGCTGCATGTCTATACAGTACTCAGAATACATATATACACTGAGGGAATATCAGTGTTCACACACTTATTTTTTTGTAATATACTTTCAGCACATATATCCACTTCAAATTTACACACATAATGTCTGTTGACTTTGTACTTACAAAAATAACTAAAAACATCCATCCATCCATCCATCCATCCATCTATAAAAGAAATAGAAGAAACTTATAAAAAATATATAAGTTTCCATCGCCTTCAGTTTATGTTTCATGTACTGTGCATCATATGAGGAATATGATTTACTCCTGAAAGTGGCCACTTTTGCATTA
>JAPEKM010000028.1:49034054-49044597 GCA_027575975.1 Cathorops multiradiatus
AGAAAGGCCCTCGCCGGCCCCGGGGCTCGAACCCAGGACCTTCGTGCTGTGAGGCGACAGCGCTAACCACTACACCAAAGTTTTCTCTGTAACATTTAATTTTGTGCTGGAAAAATGAATGTTTGGAAGTCTAAAATGTCATAAAATAGAAATCTATAACAAAGCTTAGTATGAAAAAAATAGGGTGCCTCAGACTATTACACAGCACTGTAGATTAAACCATACCATTAGTACAGGCAAGTGTAAAACTAGACTAAACGAGACCTGTTGTGTTGTGCCAATGAGAAAAGTTCTACACGATACTCTTTAGCTCTGTGGTTTTGATGCCATCATTTTGGTTACACTTGGATTAGGTTACAAATACATGAAACAGCCCTGCGATGATCTGGCGACTCGTCCAGGGTGTACCTCGCCTCTCGCCCATAATCAGTTGGGATAGGCTCCAGCTTGCCTGCGACCCTGCAGAGGATAAGCGGTTACAGATACTGGATGGATGGCTAATAGACAAAACACTTATGTTTAATTCATCAAATTCCTCCCACATAATGATTTTCTTTAGCTGACAGACTCGTACAAATCTCTTGCATCATAAATAAAAGTCTGAAGCAAAAGAGACTTAAAAAAAAAAACTTACAAAAAGGTTAAAAATAGAGCAAAATTCTTTGATATACACATTTTTTTCCCTCTCAATTTGGTCATTTGTCAATTCTCAGCCACTAGTTAGCTCGCCCGTGATACACGACAGCTACTAAGATATATGAAGGCAGCCACCACATCTTTTCCACATGCTGTTCATGCTCCATCACAGGGCAGCTAAATACACTTGGAGGAAAGCGCCATCTACCCTCTTGAGTTAACAGGTAATTTTATAGTCCGAGATCAAGTTATGCCCAAGACAAAACCAAGACTTTGAGGGATTGAGATCAATTCAAGACTAAGACCAAGACTTGGGTGAGAACGAGTCAAGTCCAGGACCAGACCAGCGTGTGTGAAAGAGGGTAGGGAGTGTGACGGCTGTTAACAGGAAGTTCAACAACGATGTTAAATAAATCAGACAATGCAGAGGCAATTTAGAGAAATCCCCACAGTTGTGGTCTTGAAACTAGGCTTAACTGTTGCGCTGTGCAATGGCAAGTGTATCCCCGTACGCCCTGTCATTTTGAAGGGAAACGGACAAAACCCCACCCGGACAAAACATTTTTGCACAAAAATGGCCATCAGAGTTGAGACTTTCAAGATACCATCACCGTTTTGAATAGGCGTTGAGCCCTAACCCATATAACTGTGCTGTGAAAGTTTGAAAGAAATCAAATAAGAATTTCAAGTTGTAGAGCGTTTACAAGCAAGTGTTTGCAGATGCGGTAGTGGTGGACGCGGCGGCGGCAGCGGACGTGCAACTGACGCAAATCCATAGTATCCCCCTATGCCATATGGGGGATACAATAAAAACGTGCCATGCCTAGTCAATCAAGCAACTCGTCAATTGGGTATGCATCGAATTTAGACACTGCATTGACTTTTCTATAGTCCACACAGAACCAGACTGACCTGTCAGCCTTGGGAACCAAGATCACCAGGCTGCTCCAGTCACTGTGGGACTCCTCGACGATGCCCATGTAGACCATGGCCTCGAGTTCTTCCTGAACCACCTTTTTCTTGTGTTTGGGCAGCCTGTAAGGGCGGCAACGCACTACCACCCCCGGGGATGTCTCAATGTGGTATTTGTGGCTCAATGTCGCGGTTGCGGCCGGGCAGGGGTGAGAACACATCCGAAAATTCGGCTTGCAACCAGGCAACCTCCGTGAGTTGGGTCGCAGAGAGATGGTCTCCACAGGGGACTGCAGAGGTAGCCAATGACCCCTTTTGAACCTCCGGCCCCAGCTCTGCCTTCTGGGACCAACAACACCAATGCCACGGGAACCTCCTTGTTCCAATGTTTTAGCAGATTGAGCAGGTAAATCTGTAACACCCCACCCTTGTCCATTCGCCTCACCTCGTAGTCAATGTCCCGACTCGCCGTGTGACCTCAAAGGGTCCTTGCCACTTGGCAATCAATTTGGAGCTTGACGTTGGCAACAGTACAAGTACTTTATCTCCCGGTGCGAACTCCCTAAGGCGCGGACTCCCCATACAGGCGGACTTGCCATTCTTGGGCCTGCCTCAAATTCTCCTGGGTTAGGTGTGTGAGTGTGTGGAGTTTTGTACACAGGTCAAGAACGTACTGAATTTCATTTTTGCTCGGTTAAGGTCCGTCCTCCCAATTTTCCTGCAGTACATCTAGAATGCCCCGCGGTTTATGCCCATATAATAATTCCAACAGGGAGAACCCCGTGGAGGCTTATGGGACCTCTCACACTAAGAACAACAGGGGTTCGAGCCATTTATCCCAGTTGTGTGCATCCTCACCTACGAATTTTTTAACTGTATTTTTGAGGGTGCAATTAAACCGTTCGACTAAACCGTCCATTTGTGGGTGAAAACACTGGTGCGGATCAGCTTAATTCCCAATGACCCATACAGCTTGCGCAGTGTGCATGACAGAAACGTAGTGCCTTGATCAGTCAGAATCTCTTTGGGGATTTCAACTTGGCAGATGACGTGGAAGAGTACTTCTGCAATGCTACATGCTGAGATATTGTGGAGAGGCACTACTTCCGGGTATCACATTGCATAGTCCACCATAACTAAAATAAAGCGATACCCTCATGCTGACAGATCTAATGGCCCAATGAGGTCCATCCCAATTCTTTCAAACGGGGTCTTGATTAATGGTAGAGGGCGCACAGGCACTTTTGGAATGGCCTCTGGATTTACTTACCGGCACTCGCGGCATGCCATACACCACCTATGGACATCGCCGCGAATCCCTGGCCAATAGAATCGGGCCATTATTCGGGCTAGTGCCTTATCCTGCCCTAAGTGTCCAGCCATGGGATTAAAGTGAGCCACCTGGAATACCAATTCCTGGCGGCTCTTTGGGATTAAAAGCTGCGTGATCTGTTCTTTCGTCTGAGTGTCGTGCGTCACTCGGTATAACCTATCCTTAATAAAGGAAAAATAGGAGAAGGACGGGGTGGCATTTGGCTGGAGTGTTTGACCATCAGTTACTCTCACTTGGTCAAATGCATGCCGCAGAGACTCGTCCCGCGATTGCTGTAATGCGAAACCCATGAGGGATTCCCCAAGAGAGGGAGGGGGTGCCTGCTGCTCCTCACTCTGACGAGGTGATGACGTAGACGGCTCTGTGACAGCTGCTCCCGCCAATGCCACACCGGGACCTCCCCCTGCTGAACTACGGCAGGACCCACTCTTACTCACTAAACGTGTCATTAATTCCCGGAAACCCAGCCAATCAGTCCCCAAAATTATCTAGTGGGTAAGGCGAGGATTAACCGCTGCCTTTACACTAAATTTCTCCCCCCGAAATAGAATGTGGACCGACATTAAAGGGTAGTTGTGAACATCCCTGTACACACACACACACACACACACACACACACCACCTTCACCAATTGTGCTCCCCCCCAATGCCTCGTCTTGCACCACGCTTTGGTGAATTGAGGTCTGACTACAGCCAGAGTCCACCAAAGCCTGATACATATCCCCTTGGATACTCACCGGTAAGTGATATGCTCCGGCCCGATTGAGGGCAGTTCCTGGCGCGTCGGGGATCCGGACCACTGCGCCCACCTCCATTACCGAACACTGATGCTGGAGGTGCCCCGGCTCCCCACAGCACCAGCAAATTGGCCGGTGCTTTCTCTCTGCACTGGCGCTCCAGGGCTCACTCACTTGGGGGGGGAACAGACACAGAAGTGGGAAATGGGAGGGCACCGCAGGTGCGGCAGGCCAGATGTGAGGGAGCCGGCCCCCGACTCCGCTGTGGGAGAACTGGGCAAGGATAAGACACAGAAGGGGAGGGGGAGAGAGAGAGAGAGAGAGAGAGGAGAAGGGATCTGCGATCCTGCTGTGTGAACAGCCGCCAAATGATCCTCCGCCAACTCGAGGGCCTGATCCAGCGACGCCAGGCGATGGCACTGGACCCACTCCGCTGTTCCTTCAGGAAGCCGGATGATGAACTTCTCCAGTGCCAACAGATCGATGATTTCCTTGGCGTCTCGGCTGTCAGCCCTCAGCCACTGCCAGCAGGTGTCCCGGAGTTGCTGGCCAAATGCGAACGGACGGACGGCCTCCTCTAGATGTGAAGCGCTGGCGTTGTTGTTCAGGGGTGTGCCCTACACGCTGGAGGACGGCCCAGTGAAAGTCTGCGTAGACCAGCCAGCTGTTGGTGGAGAGCTGTAGCATGGCCAGCTGCGCCTCTCCCGCTAGCAGGGGGAGGAGGTGCGCCACGCAGTGTTCCACCGGCCAGACCAAGGCCTCTGCTGCTTGTTCAAATAGCGTGAGGAAGGCCTCGTGGTCGTCATGCGGGCCCATCTTCGTTAGGGTGAGGTGGGGAGGGCCCGCGGTAGTGGAGGTGGTGGACCCTGCCGATGCGAGGAGATGCCGGAATGCCTAGCGATCTTCCTGTTGTGCCAGCACCAGGGCCTCGAACCATTGTTCTTGCTCCTTTCGGAGGGTGACCAGCGCCTGGTGCTGGCTCTGTTGGGCCATGGCGAGGGCGTGGCTCAGGTCTGCGAAGGGGGAGGACTCCATGGGGCTGTTCTCTGCCCCAGGTTTCAGCACCACTGTAGAACTTGGAGCAGGTGGGTGGAGCACAGAAGTACAGCAGGCCAGAACTGAGTTTCCAAAACTCTTTATTTAGACACGTTTCAGTCGTCTTTAACAAGCACTCCCAATCACACAGACATGCACACACATCAGTTGTCTGGTTTGGGAGAGAGCTCTCATTCTCCTCTCTCTCCATCCTTATATTGGGCATGGTCACTGGGGAAGACACACACACACACAGGTTAATTCACATCAGGTGCAGTGATTCTGCCACTTACCTTCCCTGACTCTGCCCTCTTGTCACAGACCGACGCTTGACCATGCCCCCGCTGCCACATACCCCCACCGCACGACTCAGGCCGGGCAGTCGTCTGGCCTGCAGCCGACTCCCCCCCCCTCCTTGATGGGAGAGGAAATCCGCCATGACCATCTGCGCCCCCGGCCTGTGGATCACCTTGAAATTAAAGGGTTGGAGTGCCAGATACCAATGGGTGATCTGTGCATTGGCATCCTTCATGCGGTGGAGCCACTGGAGGGGCTTGGTCTGAACAGAGGGTGAAAGGGCGTCCCAGCAGGTAGTAGTGGAGGGCGAGGACTGCCCACTTGATAGCCAGGCACTCCTTCTCTATGGTGCTGTAGCACCCCTCACACACTGACAGCTTCCTGCTTATATACAGGATGGGGCGATCCTCCCTCTCCACCTCCTGGGACAAAACAGCCCCCAGCCCTCTGTCCAACACATCCGTCTGCAACATAAAGGGGATAGACAAGTTAGAGGAATGTAACAGTGCCCCCCCACACAGTGCAGGCTTCACCTCAGAAAAAGACCACTGGCATTGCTCTGTCCACTGGACCGGATCTGGTGCCCCCTTTTTAGTGATATCAGTCAGCGGGCTGGTGACGTCCGAATAATTAGGTATAAATCTATGATAGTAGCCAGCCAGCCCCAGGAACTGTCTCACCCCCTTTTTGGTCTTGGACCTTGGGCAGGCCACAATCGCTGCTATCTTATTAATTTGGGGACGCACCTGCCCATTGCCCAAGTGGAAGCCCAGATACCGTACTTTCACCCGCCCAATTGCACACTTCTTTGGGTTGTCTGTGAGATCTGCTCGCCTCAGCAACCTGAGGATGGCCCTTAGGTGGCTTAAGTGCCGCGGCCAGTCATTACTATAAATAATGATGTCGTCCAAGTATGCCGCCGCTTAGGTGGCGTGGGAGCAGAGGACCCTATCCATAAGCTGCTGGAACGTAATGGGTGCACCAAACAGCCCAAACAGAAGTGTGATGAACTGGTGTAAGCCAAACGGTGCGGAAAAGGCCGTTTTCTCTTGGGATAGCAGAGTCAAGGGGATCTGCCAATATCCCTTTGTCAAATCCAGTGTCACATAAAAGTGAGCCATGCCTAGTCGATCAAGCAACTCATCAATACAAGGCATTGAGTATGCATCGAATTTCGACACCGCGTTGACTTTTCTATAGTCCACACAGAACTGGACCGACTCATCGGCCTTGGGAACCAAGACCACCGGGCTGCTCCAGTCACTGTAGGAGATGCCCATTTCGAGCGTGGCCTCAAGTTCTTCCTGAACCACCTTTTTTTGTGTTTGGGCAGCTTGTAAGGGTGGCTGCGCACTACTACCCCCAGGGGCATCTCAATGTGGTGTTCTATGAGGTAGGTGCAGCTGGGCAGGGGCAAGAACATGTCAGAAAATTCTGTCTGCAACTGGGCGACCTCCGTGAGTTGGGTCAGGGAGAGGTGGTTTCCACAGGGGACCGGAGCAGTGGGCAATGTAAATTTTCATTTGTGAACCTCTGGCCCCAGCTCCGCCTTCTCTGGAACCACCGACACCAATGCCACGGGGACCTCCTTGTTCCAAAGTTTTAACAGGTTGAGGTGGTAAATCTGTAACGCCCCACCTCTGTTCGTTCGCCTCACCTCATAGTCGACGTCCCCGACTCGCCGTGTGACCTCAAAGGGTCCTTGCCACCTAGCGATCAATTTGAAGCTCGATGTGGGCAACAACATGAGTATTTTATCTCCTGGTGTGAATTTCCTAAGGCGCGTGCCCCTGTCGTACAGACGGACTTGACGTTCTTAGGCCTGTCGCAAATTCTCCAGGGTTAGGTGCATGAGTGTGTGGAGTTTGGCGCACAGGTCAATAACATATTGAATTTCATTTTTGCTTGTTGAAGGTCCCTCCTCCCAGTTTTCATGCAGCGCATCTAGAATGCCACGCGGCTTATGCCCGTATAATAATTTGAATGGGGAGAACCCCGTGGAGGCTTGTGGGACCTCTTGCACTGCAAATAACAAGGGCTCGAGCCATTTATCCCAGTTGCGTGCATCTTTGCTTACAAATTTCTGAATTATGTTCTTGAGGGTGTGATTGAACCATTAAATTAAGCCATCCGTTTGTGGGTGAGAAACGCTGGTGCAGATGGGCTTAATTCCCAGTAACCCATACAGTTCGTGCAGTGTGCGTGATATAAATGTAGTGCCTTGATCAGTCAGAATCTCCCTGGGGATTCTGACTCGGGAGATG
This sequence comes from Cathorops multiradiatus, assembly GCA_027575975.1. Lineage (NCBI taxonomy): Eukaryota > Metazoa > Chordata > Actinopteri > Siluriformes > Ariidae > Cathorops > Cathorops multiradiatus. Next base: position 49,041,269 of record JAPEKM010000028.1, read on the forward strand.
ATGCGGAAGAGTGCTTCTTCAATACTACATGTTGAGATATTGTGAAGACACGCTGCTTCCAGATATTGTGTTGCATAGTCCACCAGACCTAAAATAAAGTGATATTCTCATGTTGACCAATCTAAGGGCCCAATGAGATCCATCCCAATTCTTTCGAATGGGGTCTCAATTAATGGCAGAGGGCGCAAAGGCGCTTTTGGGATGGCCACGGGATTTACTAACTGGCATTCGCAGCATGCTGTACACCACCTACGGACATCGCCGCAAATCCCTGGCCAATAGAACCGGGCCATTATTCAGGCTAGCTTCTTACCCTGCCCCAAGTGTCTGGCCATGGGATTAAAGTGAGCCGCCTGGAATATAAATTCCTGGTGGCTTTTGGGATTAAAAGCTGTGTTATTTGTTCCTTTGTCTGAGTGTCCTGCATCACTCAGTATAATCTATCCTGAATAATGGAAAACTAGGGGAATGATGGTGTGGTGTTTGGCTGGAGAGTTTGACCATCGATTACTCTCACTTGGTCAAACACATGCCACAGAGTCTTGTCTCGCAACTGCTCTAACAGGAAATCCGCGAGGGAATCCCCAAGAGAGGGCGGAGGAGAATGCTGCTCCTCACTCTGACACGGTGATGATGTAGACGGCTCTGTGACAGCTGCTCCCGCCAATGCCACACTGGGACCTCCTGCCGCTGAACTATGGCAGACCCCACTCTTCACTAAATGCGTCATTAATTCCCGAAATCCTGGCCAATCAGTCCCCAAAATTATAGGGTGGGTAAGGCGAGGATTAACCACCACCTTTACTCTAAATTTTTCCCCTCAAAATAGAATGTGGACCGACACTAAAGGGTAGTTGTGAACATCCCTGTGCACACACAATACCTTCACCAATTGTGTCTTGCACCAGGCTTTGGTGGATTGAGGTCTGATTACAGCCAGATTCCACCAAAGCCTGATACGTATCCCCTTGAATACTCACCGGTATGCGATACGCTCCGGCCCGATTGAGGGCAGTCCCTGGCGCATCAGGGATCCGGACCACCACGCCCACCTCCATCGCCAAGCACTGATGCTGGAGGTGCCCCAGCTCCCTGCAGCGCCAGCATACTGGCCCAGGCTCTCCCTCTGCACTGGTGTTTCAGAGCTCACTCAACTGAAGGGAGGAAGACACAGACACGGAAGTAGGAAATGGTAGGGTACCACGAGTGCGGCGGGCCGGCTGGGGTGGAGCTGGCCCCAGCCTCCATGGTGGGGGAATGGGGCAAGGGAGAGGAACAGAAGGGGAGAGAGAGAGAGAAAGGAGGGGAGAAGAGAAGACACGCTGTCCTGCCATTGGAACAGCCGCCATATGGTCCTCTGCCAGCACAATGGCCTGATCCAGCGATGCCGGGTGATGGCACTGGACCCATTCCACTGTTCCTTCCCGGAAGTTGGGCGATGAATTGTTCTAGCACCACCAGATCAATGATTCCCTCGGCGTCACGGTTGTTGGCCCTCAGACACCGCCGGCAGGCATCCCGGAGTTGCTGGCCAAATGTGAACGGCCTGCCAACCTCTTCCAGGTGCAGTGCATGGAAGCGCTGCCGTTGGTGCTCCGGGGTGCACCCCACGCATTGGAGGATTGCCGTTGCTGCTCCAGGGTGCACCCCATGCATTGGCCTTGTGGATGTTGGCATAGACTAGCCAGCTGTCGGCGGGGAGCTGTAGCGCAGCCAGCTGTGCCTTGCCTGTTAGCAGGGGGAGGAGGTGCGCTGTGTGCTGTTCCACTGGCCAACCCCATGCCTCTACTGCCTGCTCAAAAAGAGTGAGGAAGGCTTCGGGGTTGTCCTGCGGACCTATCTTTGTTAGGGTGAGGTGGGGAGGGTCCGCGGCGGTGGTGATGGTGGACCCCGCTGACGCAAGGAGGTGCCGGAATGCCTGGCGATCTTCCTGCTGCATCAGCACCAGAGCTTTGAACCATTGTTCCTGCTCCTTCCAGAAGGCAATCAGCTCCTGTTGCTGGCTCTGTTGGGCTGTGGCGAGGGCATGGGCCAGGTCCTTGAGGGGGGAGGACTCTATGGGGCTGTTCTTTTCTGTACTCCCTCCTGGGTTTCGGCACCACTGTAGGAATCGTTGAAGGTGGGTGGGGCACAGAAGCACGGCAGGCCAGAACTGAGTTCTCAAACTCTCTTTATTTTAGCTTTTCAGCTCTCCCAGTCACACGCGCACACACACATACACACAAGCATTCTGGTTGGGGAGAGAGCTCCCCTTCTCTGCTCTCCCTCTCCTCTAATAGGGCGCGGTCACTGGGAAAGACACACAAACACAGGTTAATTCCTGTCAGGCGCAGTGATTCTTCCACTGACCTTCTCTGACTACACCCTCCATTCACAGACCGACGCTTGACCACACCCCCGCTGCCACAGCAAGATTTAAGAAGAAGTCTGAACAGCCAAATAGGAAAATGTGAGCTATCTCAGATTCCCTTTGCTTCTGAGAGAACATTTACGACAACACAACACATAAATATTCTCTTCACAGCCCACAGGGGTGCAGTGCAGTGCTGGTTTCATTAGATATTTAACTAAACACTTTAATCAAAAGTAATTTCTAGTCCAAGCAAATATAACCTCGTTCAGCTGACTTTAGTGCCTCCTCAGGTTGCACCTGATTTATGTTCATGCTTCTCTAAATTCCATTTGGTGCCATACCTTTCTTTGTTGTGAGAGAAGAAAGTGAAGAAAATGATGATGATGATGATGATGATGATGATGATGATGATGATATTTACCGGAAGAAGTCTACTAGAATAGATCAAAGGAGTTCACTATCCATTACTTGAATTGCCATATGTGTTCAAAAAACTTCCCTTCACCTCTTCTGTTTTGAGATATCATTTTCCTCTGCAACACTGTTCACAGCAAATTTCTGAAATGAGCAGTGTCTCTGAGGGACATCAGGAGTCTGGAAGAAATGTCCCTGCAGTATTCTCTCTTTAGCCCTGAGAGGCTGAAACAGTGTTGAATCAGAGTTGTTGGGGGGGTTTTTTCCATTTAAAATGAAACACATAACCTGCTTTGAACAACATTTGTTAGAGCTTTCACTTTTACAGCTTTTACAGTCCGACTACATCATTCTGACTACATATGCTGTTGCCAAAATGAAGAAAATTGTCTATACATATTGGGGAGTAGGGTGGCATGGTGGTGTAGTAGTTAGCGCTGTCGCCTCACAGCAAGAAGGTCCTGGGTTCGAGCCCCGTGGCCGGCGAGGCCCTTTCTGTGCGGAGTTTGCATGTTCTCCCCGTGTCCGTGTGGGTTTCCTCCGGGTGCTCCGGTTTCCCCCA
>JAPEKM010000028.1:53365376-53375413 GCA_027575975.1 Cathorops multiradiatus
ACCTAACCTGCATGTCTTTGGACTGTGGGGGAAACCGGAGCACCCGGAGGAAACCCACGCGGACACGGGGAGAACATCCAAACTCCGCACAGAAAGGCCCTCACCGGCCCTGGGGCTCAAACCCGGACCTTCTTGCTGTGAGGCGACAGTGCTAACCACTACACCACCGTGCCGCCCCTCACAATTGAAAACTGTTGGTTGAAATTATGGGAAGTGTTTATGAATGATTCAGGGATTGCAAAGGTAGACAGGTGCTGTGGAGAACACCTAGGATGGGGTCCATTAAGAAATGATCAGGACTGTCTTACTTCACGTAATGTAATCTCTGAAAGGTTTTGCTTTCTAAAGGGTGAATATAACAGTCAATCTGGGTAAATCTCAGTGTGTGTGTGTGTTGTTGTTTTTTTTTATCCGAAGCATAGAAGAAGGGGGGTATGGCGGGCACAACACAGCACATCAAATCATTTTCTAACCACTTTGTATGTACAATAATCACATATGAGCACTCAACTGAAGTACACTGGCATGTTAAAGTCTGCTAAAAGTGAAATACTGATTTGTTTATATTATACTGTTAGGCTTCAACCAATCAAGTTTTAGATTATAACAGAAGTTTGATGTTGCCCCTTCAAGCAACCTACTTCCTTTGGAGCCATGAAGCTATACACTGCAGCAAGGTATGGTTAGTTAAATATTTTTGTCAACCAAATCATGTATTTTCTACTTTGCAGTCCACCTCCATTCTATGGTGTGATGTCTGCTGTTGAATTTGGGATTTATTAGGAATTAAAGTATGCAGCCTAGATTTACCATATACAGTATTAGTTATTAACCTTAACTTCTGGAGAAAAACTTAAGGATTTTTTTTTTTTTTTCAAAACAGCCAGAGGGGGAGAGTTGGGACAGTTCATGTTACAAGGTTGTTTTTTTTCCCTTGTAGTTTACAAATATAAAAATTATCAATTTTTGTTAATGTGGGAGTGTACCTACATGAGGATTAAATTTATTTCATTCCTTCTTGAGAATGGAACTGGGAGAATGGTCTAGTCAGGTTTTGGGCAAACTGACTGTGGCAGCAGGGGCGTGGCCAAGTGTCAGTTTGTGAATGGAGGACGGGGCCGGGGAAGGTGAGTGGCTAAGTCATTACACCTGGTGTCAATTAGTGTGTGTGTGTGTGTGTGTGTGTAATAAAAGGAGGGGGACAGCAGAGATGAGGTCTCTCTCCTGACCAGAATGAGTGAGTGAGAGAAATCGACTCCCACCTGACATGCTTCTGTGCTCCACCCACATCAGGGATCTGTTACAGTGGTGCTGAAACCCGGGAGTACTGAAGGGAACCACCCCATGGTGTCCTCCCTATTCAAAGAGCTCATCCTTGCCCTCACTACTGCTCATCAGAACCAGCATCAAGTGCTGATCGCCCTCCGGAAGGAGCAAGAGCAATGCTTCACAGCCTTGATGCTAGCCCAGCAGGAAGATTGCCAGGTGTTCTGGCATCTGCTCACATTGACAGGGGCTTCAACCATCACCGCAACAGGCACCCTCACGAAGATGGGCCCACAGGACAATCCAGAAGAGTTTCTCACCCTCTTTAAGCAAGCGGACGAATGTGGGGGAAGCCACTTGAGCAGCGCGCCTCCTCCTGCTCCTAACTGGAGAGGTGCAGCTCAGCAGCTCCTGCTGACAGCCAACTGATGTATGCCGACTTGAAGAAAGCCATCCTGCAGCGTGTCGGCCGCTCCCCGGAACAACAATCGCCAGCACTTCTGGACCCTGGTGGGATCATTGATCTGGTGACACTGGAACAGTTCATCTCTCGACTTCTGGAAGGAATGGCAGAATGGGTCCAGTGTCACCGCCTGGCGTCGCTAAAATGAGCCATCGAGTTGGCGGAGGACCATCTGGAGGTGGTTCCAACGGCAGACAGACGAGGCACCTCTCCTCACTTCTTCCCTCTCTCTCTTTCCCCCCATCTCTCTTTCCCTTCCCCACCCTGTTCCCCCACCGCAGAGGCGGCTGGCTCCCCCCCAGCCAGCCCGTCACACCCATGGTGTCCTCTCGTCTCCCTCTTCTGCGTCGTCTCCTCCTCAGGCGAGTGACGCCCATAATGCCGGTGCAGAGGGAAAGCTTGGGCAGGCGTGTTGACATGGCACGGAGTCTGAGCATCTCCAGAATCAGAGCCCTGCAAGGGAGGTGGGAGCTGTGATCTGGATCCCTGACGCGCCAGAGACTGCACCCGATTGGGATGGAATGTATCGCATACCGGGAAGCGTTCAAGGGGATACATATCATGCGTTGGTGGATTCCGGTTGTAATCAGACCTTAATTCACCAAAGCCTAGTACAAGGTGAGGCATTGGGGAGAGCACAAGTGGTGAAGGTGATGTGTGTGCACAGGGATGTTCAAAATTACCCTTTAGTGTCTGTCCATATTCTATTCCGGGGCCAAACGCATAGAATTATGGTGGCAGTTAATCCTCGTCTCACCCGCTCACTAATTTTGGGAACTGATTGGTCAGAGTTTAAAGAACTGTTGGAACACATAATGAGATGTGGGTCCTGCATAAATGTGTCATGGGAAGATCCCGGTGTGGCATTGACTGGGGATGCTGTCACGGAGCCGTCTAAATCAGCACCGCGTCAGGGCGATGTGAGGAGCAACTCACCCCTCCTCCCTCTCTCAGGGTTTCCCCTTGAGGATTTCCCATTAGAGCAGTTGCCAGATGAGACTCTGCAGCATGTATCTGATCAAGCGAGAGTAATTGAAGATCAAACTCTCCAGCTGAGTGCGACATCAGCCTTCCTCTATTTTGCTATTATTAAGGATAGGTTGTACCGAGTGACACAAAACACTCAAACTGGTGAGCAGATAATACCCAGTTGTTGATCCCAAAGAGCTGTAGGGAACTCGTATTCCATGCAGCTCACTTTAATCCCATGGCCGGACATTTAGGGCAAGATAAAACACTAGCCCGAATAATGGCCCGGTTCTATTGGCCAGGGATTTGCAGGGATGTCCGTCGGTGGTGTGCAGCGTGCCACAAATGCCAATTAGTAAATCCTGTGGCCACTCCAAAAGTGCCTTTGAGTCCTCTCCCTCTAATTGAGACCCCTTTTGAGAGAATTGGCATGGATCTTGTCGGGCCATTAGATCGGTCAGCACAGGGATATCGCTTTATTTTAGTTCTGGTAGACTACGCGACACGATACCCGGAAGCAGTGCCTCTGTAATATTTCTGCATGCAGTATTGCGGAAGCGCTCTTCCATATTATTTCCCAGGTCAGGATTCCAAAAGAAATCCTGACAGACCAAGATACTACATTTATGTCACGCACACTGCGAGCTGTATGGGTTATTGGGGATTAAGTCTATCTGCACCAGTGTCTATCACCCACAAACGGATGGCTTAGTGGAGTGTTTTAATCAAACACTCAAACAATTTGGAAATTCGTGAGGATGCACGTAACTGGGATAAATGACTCGAGCCCCTGTTATTTGCAGTATGAGAGGTCCCACAAGCCTCCACAGGTTTTTCACGATATGAATTATTATATGGGCATAAGCTGCATGGCATTTTGGACATGCTATGGGAAAATTGAGAGGAGGGACCTTCGCCTAGCAAGAATGAAAATTCAATACATTCTCGACCTGCGTGCAAAACTCCACACACTTAACCAAGTAGAATTTACAGCAGGCACAAGAACGTCAAATCCGGCCGTATGATAAGGGCATGTACCTTAGTGTGTTCACACCAGGAGACAAATGTGCTTGTATTATTGCCCACATCGAGCTACAAATTAATCGCCAAATGGCAAGGGCCCGGAGGTCACACTGCAAGTCGGATAGGAGTGGGGCATTGCAAATTTACCACCTCAACCTGTTAAAACATTGGAATGAGGGGGTTCCCGTGGCCTTGCTGTCGGTAGTCCTGGAGAAGGAGGAGCTGGAGCTGGAGGTAAAAAAAAAAAAATAACATCTCAAACCACTCCAGTCCCTTACCCAGGAAGAACTGTTTGCAAACTCTAAACAAACATTTACTAAACGTTAGAATTAGGTTTGGTTTGCAAACCTAAGTAAATAAACATTTAGCAAACATTTTTCTTAGGTTTGGTTTGCAAACCATTGTACACAAACATTTATTAAACTTTTGTTTTAGGTTTGGTTTGCAAACCTGAAATCTACAAGGGTTTAGTAAACGTTTCTGTTAGGTTTGGTTTGCAACCCTAAAATATATAAACAGTAAACAAACGTTTGTATTAGGTTTGGTTTGGAAACCTAAATATGCAAACGTTTACCAAACTTTTGTTTTAGGTTTGATTTGTAACCCTAAAATATACAAACCTTTAGCAAACATTTGTACTAGGTTTGGTTTGCAAACCCAAATATACAAACTCTTAGCAAACGGTTGCATGAGGTTTGGTTAGCAAATCCCTAAAATACAAACGTTCAGCAAACATTTTCATTTGGTTTGCAAACACAAAAATACAAACAGTTAGCAAACGTATCTGTTAGGCTTGGTTTGCAAACCCAAATGAACAAACATTTATTTAATGCTTTCCAGTCCTCTCAATAACTGCTGGCAACCGGCAATTTTGCCGCTTACAAACACTCCATTGCCGGCTACTCACAGTGGTTCTTTTTTTATTTTTTTAAAGATTTTTTTGGGGAGCTTTTTCACCCTTATTGGATAGGACCGTGTAGAGTCAGGAAACGAGCAGGAGAGAGACACGGGGAGGGATCAGGATATGACCTTGGGTCGAAATCGAACCGGGTCCCCGGATTTATGGTATGGCACCTTATCTAACTGAGCCACGCAAACAGGTATGCGGACAGCCTAGACTTGCATGCCCATTTTACTACTGAATGTAGAAGAATCAAATGTTTTAAAATAAATGCTCATTTTAGGCTAATTTAAAGGTTTTGAAAGTGTATGTTAACATGTATAGATCTAGAGGGTTCCTGACGCTTCTATAAATTTGATAAATGGAAATGAGTATTTCTTATTAACAAAATCACCATAACTAGCCTATATGGTCATATCTAAAATCAACAAATCGGAATGGGCATATAATCTTAACGGGCTGATAACGTGATATAAGTAGGCCTACTTGCCCTTTTGTAATTTGCAAACCCAAGCAAATAAACATTTAGCAAACGTTTCTCTTAGGTTTGGTTTGCAAACCATTGTACACAAACATTTATTAAACATTTGTTTCAGGTTTGGTTTGCAAACCTGAAATCTACAAACGTTTGCAACCCTAAAATATATAAAACAGTAAACAAACGTTTGTATTAGGTTTGGTTTGCAAACCTAAATATGCAAACATTTACCAAACTTTTGTTTTAGGTTTGGTTTGTAACCCTAAAATAGACAAACCTTTAGCAAACGTATCTGTTAGGCTTGGTTTGCAAACCCAAATGAACAAACATTTATTTAATGCTTTCATGAGGTTTGGTTTGAAACACAATCATGCAAACTCTTAGCAAACAGTTTGCAAAACTTTCTTGTGCAAACATTTAACAAACGTTAATATGCAAACAGTTTGTTGAACGTTTGTAATATGTTGGTGTGAAACTGTTTTTGTTTACAGGTTTTGGTTTGTTTTCGGTTTGTTTTGGGTTTGCAAGCTCATGTCTCGCAAACATTTCCCAAACTTTTGAACAACGTTTGCTTCCTGGGTGGGCACATAGTCATTATGCAAACCTTCGACATGAAGTCTGGCTGATGTCCTGATGTGGTCATCCTCAATGAGAGCACAAGTGTATTCAGCATCATCGTCCATCTCGATCATCAGGACGGACAGGAAATGCACTTTTCTGTCAGAGTGCATCCTGTATTTGTCCCCAGAGAAAATCTCTTCGTTGTTCTTCAACCATTTCACCTTGATAAAAGGCTCGTTTGTTTCACATTCAAAGGTCACCAAGTTGTCCTTTTCTTTGGCATTTAAATCCTCAATTTGCTGTGTGAAGGTTATAACTTGCTTGGCTAAAGAACAATGAAAGTAATCGATTATTTTTATTTTATTTTGCAAATAAAGATTCAATATACCAGAGTATAGTTCAGAAATCTCAATCATGATCCATACCTTGCACGAGCAAGAAGGCATGGCTTGAAGTCTCTCCTACAATGTTAATGGCTTTGACCATAATGCTAGCTGAGTCTTCAGCTGAGACATCTCTAACAACCAGTTCACAGACATGGTCCTCAGGCCAGTACCAATAAATTCGGTCCGATTTTTCAAGCAAGATTCCATTCTTGAACCACTGGCATTCTGGATCTGGTTTGCCAACAACTCTGCAACGGAAGCGTACTTCTTCACCCAGGGTGACGGTCTGGCTCTGAATACGTTCAAAGATCTTTGGTGCCTCCATGCTGGGGGAAAGAGCTATTTTCTCAGGCTTGATGGTAGGTATGGTAAGTTTGCGTTCCTCTTCTAATCTCTTCTTCTCAGATTCAGGTATCTCCTTTGTCCAGTGCAGAAGCTCCTCCTTTCTCTTCTTCAGCATCTCTTCATAGGACTCATCCTTCTTGCGAGATTTAAACTCCACTGAGGAAATGGCCTCATAGTAGCCTTCTTCAGTTCTGCGTTTGAATTTGCTTCTTAATTCCTCTGTCTCTTCTGGAGACCTCTCATGAACAACTCTCTCAGCCCTTCTTAGCTTGATAACCTCTTTGGCTTGTGAGGGCTCAGCAGGTTTATCCACCTTAACAACATCAAAAGATACCCTGCCATGCTCAGGGCCAGGAACTTCTGGAGCTTTAATCTCAGGAGCACGCCGCAGGATTGTCCTGAAATCCTCCTTCTGTTTGATCTCTAGCTTCACAGTGTTTTCTGCAGTGCCCTCAGGATTCTCTGCCAAGACTTTGACATCTCCTGAATCATAAGACTTGCAGTCCACAATCTCAAGGTAGTGAATGCCATCATAGAGTAGTCTGAATCTTTTGCTCTTGCGAATAAGCTGTCCATTCAGGTACCAGTTGACTTTTGGGGTTGGGTACCCAGTTACTCTGCAACGGAACTTAGCAGTTTCCCCCTCCAGTACTCTAATGGGCTCTGGAAGCAGGACAATCTCCGGCTTGGTTTTTTCAGTGATTTCATCCACAGTAACTCCAGCAGGAGCTCCCTCATGAGCAATGCGCTCTAATTCATCTAATCTCGGTCCCCTTCTACCCTCAGGCAACTGACTTTCCTCAACAAGGCTCTTCTCATCTTTCACAATCAGGGTGGCTGAGGTCTGGTCAACACCAAATTTGTTGGTAGCTCTGCAGGTGATGACACCACTGTCTCTGGAATACGCAACCTCATAATCCAGACTGCAATAGCCAAATTCATTAATCATGCGTAGTCTGTTAGCAGCTTCCAGGGGCTTTCCATCATGTAGCCACTCAACAATCATTGTGGGATCACCAATAGGGGTGAGTCTGCATTCAAAATGTGCAGGACCAAAACGCTTGAGTCTTACTGAGGTCAGTTTCTTTTTGAAGTGTGGCTTCTGCTGCTTCTCCTTGTCATAAAGGTCACCCTCCTCCCATTGTTCCTGACCATAGCGGAGATGCAGTGGCTCCAACTCTGGTGCAGCAATTTCCTTAGCTTTGTAAGTTCCCTTAGGAATAATAAGTTTTCTCTCTGGCTGAGGTCCCACTGCCTCTACTTCAACATTGATTTTGCAGCGAGTGGTATCCCGGCCAGCTTTGTTAATAGCTGTAGCAGTGTACCATGCAGTATCAGAGCCAGAACTCTGGGAGATCTTGAAAGAAGCTTCCCCTTTGCCACCCTCAATTCTAGAAACAAGCACAATTTCAAATGTTTAGATTGAAATGTTTATTGTTTGTGGTACTGTTTCTTCTTCTTCTTTCGGCTGTTCCCATTAGGGGTCACCACAGTGGATAATGTCCCTCCATCTCCTCCTGTCCTCTGTATCTTTTTCTGCTACACCAATCATCCTCACGTCCTCCTTCACCACATCCATAAATCTTATCTTTGGTCTTCTTCATTTCCTTCTACCTGGTAACTCCATTTCCAGCATTCTTTTCCCAATATACCCTAGATCTCTCCTCTGTATGTGTCCAAACCATCTCAGTCTCGCCTCTCTCATTTTGTCTCCCAGCCATCCTACATGTCCTGTCCCTCTAATATTCTCATTTCTTATCCTGTCCTACTTTGTCACTCCCAATAAGAATCTCAACATCTTCAACTCTGCTACCTCCAGTTTAGCTTCCTGTCTTTTTGTCAGTGCCACTGTCTCCAAACCATACACCATCACTGGTCTTACTACTGTCTTGTACACCTTCCCTTTCACCCTTGCTGGCGATCTTCTGTCACAAATCACTCCTGACCCTCTCCTCCATCTATTCCAACCTGCTTGCACTCTCTTCTTCACTTATCCTCCACACTTGCCATTACTTTGTACAGTTGACCCCAGGTATTTGAACTCATCTGCTTTGACCACATCTATTCCTTGCAGCTGTACCATTCCACTATCCTCACCCTCATTCATGCATATGTACTCTGTCTCACTCCTGCTGACTTTAATTTCCCTTCTCTCTAGTGCACACCTCCACGTCTCTATGTTTTCTTCCACTTGCTACAGATCACAATATCCTCTGCAAACATCAGTGTCCATGGGGCCTCATGCCTGATGTCATCTGTCAACCTGTCCATTACCATTGCAAACAAGAAAGGGCTTTGGGTCAAGCCCTGGTGCAATTCAACATCCGTCTTAAAGGCTTCCGTCATTCCCACTGCACATCTCACTGCTGTCACACTGTCCTCATACATATCCATACGACACCAATCTCACACACTTCTCTGCTGCTCGTGATTTCCTCATGCAGAACCACAATTCCTCTCTCGGCACCCTGGCTCTAAATCCACAAACACACAATGCAGCTCCTTCTGGCCTTCTTGATACTTTCCTATCAAAATTCTCTAAACAAATCTTGCATCTCTTTCCTGGAATGAAACTATATTGCTGCTCACATCTCCTGTCACCATCTCTCCTCGTATCCGAGCTTCCACTGCTCTTTCCCATAACTTCATGCTGTGGCTGGTCAACTTTATGCCTCTATAGTTCCTGCAGCACTGGACATCGCCCTTGTTCTTGACTTGTTTATGGTACTGTTTATTGTGACAGAAAATATTCACCTGATATGTGGATGCTTGTGTGGGGTAATGATATCACTGTTCTTCAGCCAAACAATGTCAGGAAGGGGACAGCCCATTGCTTTAACCGCCAGTTCAACCAAGCTGCCTTCTTTAACACTAATGTTCTTCAGCTTCTCAACAAACTGGGGTCTCACCAAGTTTTCTTTGGCTAAAAAGTTAATAAGAAATCATAATGTGTATGTTAATATTTTCAAAGGTTTTCCAACCAGACAGTAAAAAGGTAGGCTCAATAAAAAAAGAACAGACCTTCCACAGTGAGAGTCATAGACACCGAGGTTTTTCCAGCTCGGTTTTGAGCAACAACTGTCCATTCTCCAGAGTCATGAGGCACGGCAGGAACCACAATCAAGGACTGAGTTCCATCTTCCTTAACCACAATCTTGTGGGTGTAGTCATTCACCACTTGTTGTCCTAATTAAAAAAAACCCACACATTTAGCTCTCTATTCAAAATCAATTTACAGTGTCTAATTCAACTGAGCAACTTTAGGGTCTTTATACAACATACCATTATGGAACCAGTATGTTTCAGGCACAGGCCTTCCGACAACTTTCAAATCAAATCTTGCAGTCTGTCCCTCAGAGCACTTAAAGGAAGATGGCTTTGTGACAAATACAGGCTTATAAAGCCTTTCAAGTTGGGCTTCATCAGTCTCATCCAGTCTGCGAGTGGGCGAGCGTCCAGGAGAACGACTGGTAGAGCGCGGTGATGTGGATCTGAATTGTATCAAAACCAGACTTCCTCAGTGAGACTGACACAACATGCATAAGTTTACATCACTCCATATACACTGTATTGCCAAAAGTTTGTGGTCACCTGACCATTCCACTCATCCATGCTTCTGAACGTCCCATTTCAGATTAATTCCCC
>JAPEKM010000028.1:67063758-67077091 GCA_027575975.1 Cathorops multiradiatus
TCTTTCCAATGAGCCCAAAATCTAAATTTTCAAAAATTGACCCATATGACTGGTTTGGTGCTGGAGGGTCACATATGCCAGTTGAATATCCTGTTCCAGATTTAGTCCACCTTTACTGTTATTATAACCTTCACTCTTCTCGGAAGGATTTCCACTAAATTTTGGAGCGTGCCTGTTGGAATTTGCCCGTCCAGGCACAGTGAGATCAGGCACCGATGTTGAGTGAGGAGACCTGGTGTGTAGTCGGTGTTCCAGTTCATCCCAAAGGTGTTCTGTAGGGTTGAGGTCAGGGCTCTCTGTGCAGGACACTCAAGTTCTTCCACTACAAACTTGGAAAACCATGTCTTCATGGAACTTGATTGAGGTATTAATCAAGATTAAGCATCTTAGTTCCAGTGAAAGAAAATTGTAATGGTACATCATACAAAGACATGTTATCAGTGTTGTAGTCGAGTCACTAAACCTCGACTCTGAGTCCAGTCTCGAGTCCCTAGTGTTCAAGTCCGAGTCAAGTCATGAAAGAAAATGTCAAGTCGAGTCCGAGAACAAAACTCCATCCACACCATTTGACGGTGGCTGTTGCTGCCTTTATGTGAAAGCGTCTCTGCTACTGTGTCGGACGAATGCTACTGCTCGACTGCCCCATTTTAGTTAACAGGCTACAGATAAGAAGCTTGTTCATCACTCAACAAGCCCCACCCACTGTCAACAGGGCAAATAACATGAGAGAGGGTTAACACTAGCTAGTTCATCGCACAGCAAGCCCCGCCCACTCTCAACAGAGCAATGAACATAGCGTGTCACTTCCTTCTCTGGGTGGAGTCTTACCAAATGACGACTGAAGTTCGAGGTCGTCCCCGTCGTCTCCTCGATAGTTCTTCTACATATGGAACACACAGCAGTGCATTTTTCCCACTGCATGAGAAGTCTGTAGAAGCAAAGCGGACGATCCTAGGCGCGTCTCTCCAGGCATTTTAGCACCATTAACGTTAGTTTGTTCTTGAACATGACGTATGAACATTTTCTTGCACAAAATTAATATAAAATGAATGTAGATATAAATATCTTACTCCAAATTATTATGGCATGTTACAAAAAAAAAAGGAAAAAAATCAGAGTCCTCGTCTCCAATTTACAAGTCCAAATGCAGTTAATGCACGAATCCGAGTCCAAGTCCGAGTCCTCAGTGCTCAAGTCCAAGTCAAGTCACAAGTCCTTAAAATTAGGGCACGAATCGGACTCGAGTCAGAGTCCTGGACTCGAGTAGCACAAGCCTGATACCATACGCACAAGACCAAATGGGACGATTAGGGACGCCATGGCCTAATGGTTAGAGAAGCAGCTTTGAGACCAAAAGGTCGTTGGTTTGATTCCCTGGACCAGCAGGACTGGTTGAAGTGCCCTTGAGCAAGGCAACTGACCCCTAAGTGCTCTGGCAAGAGTGGTGGTGTACCTTGTGTCTGATTAGCCAAAAGGGTGGTGCCTGACTGAAACAAGAAAAAAAATGGGAATGTTACGAGACTAATGCAGAAACTGTTTATCTTTTTTTAGCTTGTACTGTTCAATACTTTTTGTACGAAAAATATAGTAGTTTTGTTGCTTAAAATGAACTGAGAGCCTTAAGCAGTAACAAATACTATTTAAGGATTTGTAAAAATGCAAATACAATGACACTGACAGTTTTATATCTGCTCTGCTTAATTTTAGATTCAAAACTCTATCAGCTGATTAATTTGGATGAAAACAACGTTGCTGCGTTTGCCAAGGACTATTTACCCCGAGAGTGGAGAGAGACAAAAGGTCACGTGATGTGGAATTCTGCTAAAGATGATCATCCACCAAAAACATGGCTGAAAGATTTCTGGAAGTTTCTGAACACTCACTGGACAGAGCTAAGGGATTTTATTGGCATGCCTTTAATACCTCTGGAACCACTTCACCGAGCAGGCAGTACCGTCACGTTAGCAAGACTGGAGGGGAAACCCACCCTGATCTTCCAGAGCAGCAGAGACTCCACCTTGTCAGATCAAATCCAGAAAGTGATAAAGGCAGTTGGAGGTACTGTCATTAAGAAAGATGAGTGTCTGAAGCATCACGACGTGGAAAGTTATGTCCTAACGCCATCCCCGAGGAACGTCCTGCGAATTCTTCTGAACTTGGACGTAGACAAGGTTGTCAGTGGCATCGCTTCTTCTTCAATCCATGAAAAGGAAGAGTTTAAAGCCTATGTCTCTTCGTTGGATTGTCTCTCTGAGGTGGAGCGAGGCTTGCTGTCAGCTCTGCCCGTTTTCAGATTGATGTCTGGAAAATATGTCGCCACTGAGTCAAAACGAGCAGTTATTTTAAAGTCCAACCCAGATGTTCCCAATGATTTACCGGTGCCTGACACCATAGTCCAGTGTGCAAATGAAACCGACCGCAGACTTTTGACTCTCCTAAAGGTTGAGCTGCTGGATGCTGCTCAGTTAGCCGCGCACTTGGTAGACTGCATTGATGCCATGCGTTTCACCCAAGAGAATGAACAAAAAATAATGTCTTGGATACTGAATCATGGGCATCTCCTCTTCTCCCAAAGTGAAGAATTACTCAGGAAAAGCAAGAATCTCAGTTTCATTCTCACAGAGCGAGGTGAACGCAAAAGACCATCCAGCATTTTTGATCCCACAAAAAAACCCTTCCTTGATCTTTTTGAGGATGATTTCTTCCCACCACACGTTTATAGGTCAGCAAAGATGCTCGAAAGCTTGAAACAACTTGGTCTACTGACAAAAGAAGAAGAATTATCCCCAGCAAATGTACTTCATGTTGCCTCACAAATTCAAAGGCTCTACATCCACTCACGAAACAGAGCTTTTAAAAAGGCTGAAGTTCTTGTTCGGGTGTTGAATAGAAATGACTTGCTCTCAAAATTCTCTGAGGAGGACAGACAAGAGCTCCTTGGGTTGCAGTGGGTTCCTTGTGAACGTCCAAATTCAATTCCAAACAGCCAGAGGAAGTGTCTCTACAAGCCGACTGAAATAACGGCTTCGAAATATTCTACCATTGTGAGACATGTCATGCCAATCGCTTCAGACCTAAATGAGAGTATCTGTGAAAAACTTGACCTGTATAATCCTCCTCCAGTCGAAAAGGTCTTGGAGAATCTGTCTGTACTGAGATCATTAGCTTTAAACATGGCCTGCCCAGATTCCGATTATGAGTTCAAAAACCAGCTGCACAGCATATACACATTCATGCAAGACAATATCCAGCGTTTCAGACGGGAGATGAACACCAAATGCATTCCTTGGCTCTGGATGCAGACGGAGTTTGTGTCACCTCGGGACGTCGTGCTCACCTATCCAGCTGAACTGGATCCTAGCCTTTACATCAAGAAAGTGCCTGATGAATTTTTACAATATGGTGACCTGCTAAGAGAGTGCGGTGTAAGGGAAACACTTGCTGATGATGAAATAGAAGCCATACTCACTGACATTAAAGTAGAAATTGATGACCGGACGCCACCTTATGGAAAACCCTGTGAACTTAAATTGTCAACAGCCATCCTTGACTGGATGCGAAAAAATGAAAAGTCTTTAAAGGACAGTACGCCTGTACCAGTCACGGCACAAAACCAAAACTTCACATTACAGTCTTTGAAAAATACTGTTTTTTGTGATATCAGTGCTGACGGGTTGGATGACCTAAAGCAAGATAACGAGGAGTTCTATGTCATCCATGAGGAGGTGCTACCGGTCACTGCAAGGTGGCTGAAAATTCCCTTTCTAAGTACGCGTATTTTGAAACCACAGTCGATTGGAGACGAGGAAACGTATGAGGGAATTGAGCAGTGTGGTCAAACGGAGCCGATCACTCAGAGAATCAAAAACATACTCAAAGAGTATGATGATGAGCGTGACATTTTTAAAGAACTCATCCAGAATGCTGAAGATGCTGGTGCGAGTACCTGTGGATTCATGCTGGACTTCAGAACGCACCCTTCTGAAGGGCTTATCGATGATGGGATGGCTCTTTGCAACGGTCCCTGTCTTTGGGCTTTCAACAATGAGCTCTTCTCAGAGGAAGATTGGAAAAACATCGTTAGAGTTGGCGCTGCATCGAAAGAAAACAAATTTGAGAAAATTGGGAAATTTGGACTCGGCTTCAATGCTGTTTATCACTTGACAGATATTCCGTCTATTTTGAGCGGAAAAAATCTTCTAATTCTTGACCCAAATGTAACACACTTGGAAAAGCACATCCGAAGTAAAGCAGAGCCTGGAATTAAACTTGACTTGTTCCACAAGAGACTGTTTAGGAGGTTTCCTGGACAGTTCAAATCTTATCAGGGGATTTTTGGTTGTGATCTGTCAAACAGTGAACAGAAATATTACAACGGTACTCTAATTAAACTGCCGTTCCGCACGGCGGAGGAGGCCCACAAGTCCGAAATTAGCACCAAGGTGTACGACAAAGAGCACATTCATGCCTTTCAGCAATACTTCGCAGATGATTCTCAAACTCCTCTGTTATTTCTTAAGCACATAAAGTCACTGTCTCTGCAAATCTTCGAACAGGAACCAATTGAGACAGTCCTGAAAATCTCCAAAGAGGAAATATGTTCAATTAAAATTTCAAATGAAAGGCATCTGCAGGACATCAGGGACGCTCTGAAAAACCTCGACCCAAACTGCCATGAGATTGTTGATTGTTTTGCTGCAAACATTGTGGAAATGGTTCGTAAGTGTGCCAAGAGAACTTGCACCAAATATTGGCTCCTTTATTCATGTTTTGGGACAAAAGATTCACTGAGAATGTTTCAGAGAGAACTGAATCAATGCAAATTTTCCTTGCCAATTGGAGGGGTTGCCGTCCCTCTCCAAAAAGAATCGGAGGAAACGTGGTCCCCGGGTGAAAGGTGTGCAGAAGGCCAGGCTTTTTGTTTCCTTCCTCTTCCAATTGATACAGGCCTCCCAGTTCATATTAATGGATCTTTCGCAGTCACATCAAACAGGAAGGCTCTATGGGAAACTGGTCCAAAACTGGAGTGGAACAAAGCATTGCTCCAAGATGCAGTTGCTACAGCCTACATCACCACACTGCTTGAGCTGAAGAAAATATCTCAAAGTGGGAGTCTTCAAAACTATGAATACTACACATTTTGGCCTGATATTGAAAAAGTAAACAAAGGATTTCAACCTTTGGTTTGTGCTTTTTACTCAGCCATCGTACAGAGCTCGGATGTCAGATCCCTGGAGCTTTTGAGTAACGGAAATACCTGGTGCTCCTTTGAAAATGCAAGATTTCTCGATCCAAGTATCCAAGAAAATGAGGCAATGGGAAAACTTTTCATGGAGGTGTTCTTGAAATATTCAGAACCAAGCTATTGTGCTGTCCCTTTGCCAGCCTGGGCAAGAAAGAATTTAATTCAGTGTGGATTTGGCGACATGGTAAAAGAGAGAACCTTTGGCTGGTCTGAATTTTATCAAGTAGTTTTCAAGAACTTGAACAAAATGGATGCGTATTGCAGGAATGCTCTAATACTGAAGGCCATAGACTTGAATGATAGTGTGGTTGACAGCTTGCTGAGAAGTCATGCATGCATTCCAACGCAGAAAGTAGGAAAACTTCAATTCCCCAACAAACTGGTGAACCCTCAGGGGAAAGTAGCATGTCTGTATGAGCCAAAGGAGGGACGCTTTCTCGATGGGACCAAAAATGACTACTTCACTCCAGAAAGGATTCATCGACTGTCAAGTTTGGGAATGTTGACTGATGTACTCACATTAGAGGAAGTCATAGAGAGAGCAAAAACAATCTCCAACGTTTGGACGAAAGACAAAAATAAGGCATACAGATGTCTTCAGTGTCTCTTTGACTCAATGAAAAAGTCCTTATATGTTGATTCTTTGCACTGGGAAACCCTAAAAACGATCTCATTTCTTCCTGCTCGGGGTATCAATCAGCACAATGAAGTGATGACCACACTTAAAAAGCCGGCTGAAATCTATGATGACCAATACTACCACTTGGTAAACATGACAGAATTCACTGTCGATCGGGTAAAACTACGCCTAATGCCAGATGACCCAGTTCTCACAAAACTGGGGGTGATGAAGAACCCACCAATTGAGACAGTACTCAGACAACTCAAATTAGCACACCATCGTGTCAAATCATTTGAACATTCTGTAATCCTTGACATTGCCAAAAGCTGTTATGACTATCTCAACAGGTATTTGTTGGATGATGGCGAGCCCACTGCTATTATTGAGCATGCACAATCAATCCCATTTATTCTGATTGAAGACCACTTTGTAAATGTGCAGTCAGTGGCCATGAGTGGTGAATTCGAGGAAAAGCCATACCTCTACTTTCTTCCCACCATCCTTTGCAAGTATGAGAAGCTCTGGAACTGCGTTGGCATCGAAAGACAGTTTACAGCAAAGCAATTTATTTCTGTCCTTGAAGAAATCAGTACTTTTTCAAGACCACTCTCAAAGACCGATCTTGATGTCTGTCTTGACATAATTAGAAAAGGGCTGTATAGTGCTGAAGATGGAGCTGTTGAAGACTGTCTAATGCCTGATGAAAGAGGTGTGTTGGTGAAATCAAGCAAGCTGAAATTTAATGACACTCCTTGGATGCCAGTGAAAGCTGGAGTAACTCTCTGCCATGAACAAATACCTCGAACAGTCGCACTCAGATTTGGTGTAGAAACAACAAGACACCATACAATGCATGAGAATCTAGTTAGTGAGTTTTCACCCTTTTCTAAGGAGTTTGGACAACATGAGAAACTCACCGTTCGGATAAAAAATATAATCGAAGCATATCCAGCCAAGAAAGATATCCTGAAGGAACTCATTCAGAACGCTGATGATGCAGAGGCAACAGAAATCCATTTCATATGGGACAAACGAAAGCATGGAACCGAGAAAACGTTCGGTGAAAAATGGGAGTTGCTTCAAGGCCCAGCACTTTGTGTGTACAACAACAAGAAATTCTCAGATGAAGACCTGAAAGGTATTCAGCAATTAGGAGAAGGAGGAAAACATGGCACTTTGGGTAGAACTGGGAAATATGGTCTTGGCTTTAATTCTGTTTACCATTTGACTGACTGCCCATCGATATTAACTGGCGATGAATATCTCTGCATATCTGATCCAAACCTGAAATATGTGGAAACTGGAACAAAGATGTCACCTGGCTGCATGTTTTCAATCAATGAACGTTTCATAAAGTCTTTTGAGGACGTTTACCATACATTTCTCCCTGAAAAATTTCCTCTAAATTCTGGAACAATGTTCAGACTTCCACTCAGGACAGAAGAAATGGCAGCCGAATCAGAAATATCTATAAATGCAGTTAAAGATTATGAAATGAACAAACTTTTCGAGGCTTTAAAAACAGATCCAGAAGAACTGATTCTCTTTTTGAAGTACATCACAAAAATACACTTCCATGAAATCAACAAGGATGGAAATGAAGGCAGAAATTTCCTAATTGAGAAAAAAGTCACTGAGAGGACAATGGAGCAGAAGGAAAAGTTTTATAACCATGTTCGCAATTCCATCGAATCTGGGACGGAAACTCCAGACCGCGAGATCTATAAAGTTGAGATTGCAGCAGGGAAAAAACAAAGCCTTTGGATTATTGCAGAGCAATATGGATCCTTTCTGCAAAACCAAGAAGAAGAAAAGGGTAAATCCCATGTGAAAGTACCTCAGGCAGGCCTGGCAGCTTGTGTAGGCACAAAACCTCAAGAAATAGAATTTCATGGAAGAGCTTTTTGTTCCCTGCCATTGCCAGGAGAAACTGGTCTTCCTGTCCATGTGAATGGAAACTTTGAAGTGGATCATTCCAGAAGGGATTTGTGGAAAGAAGATGGTGAGAGTTTAAAGACCAAATGGAATCAGTTACTGCAACTGAAGACCATTGCACCTCTGTATGCTGACCTCCTAACACATATCTGCACAAGCTATAAAAAGGGTCAACCAAAAATGTTAAAACATCTCAAATCACACCTGGACTTTGGCTTGAGGTACTTTCCAGTTGCATCAAAACATGTTGCCCAAGTTTGGCATGATATGATCAATGAAGTGTACCGGTCAATCAGTCAAAGAAACCTTCCTGTGATACCAACTCTTAAACATGTTCCTGATGACTCATCACATATCCCTGGTCCAAAGTACACATTTAACTGGTTAAGTGTTTCAAATCCAGATTCAACAGATTCACCTCATTTTACAAGTGACAGCCACGATCGCATTCTTCAAGATTTAGAGCGCACTGGAATGAACTTGGTACCATCTTCAGAGAGAATCACAAACGTCATGCAGAGTTTTAAGACTGCAGGTGTGGAAGTGGCTGAAGTCAGTCCTTTATCAGTGATCAGATATTTGAAGAAGAAAAGAATGAACGATGTCTCACAAACTCATGATGATTTACCGTTACCCATCAACCAGACTTTGCTCAAAGATTCAAAAAGCTGTTCAAATCTCTTGAAATTTTGCCTGAGTAATGATAAAGCATATAAGTCTGTTGATCAAAAAAAGTCCAGCTCAGTTGACCTTAATGGTCTACCCCTCCTACTCACCCAAGATCAGATGCTGAGGAAGTTCAGCTCTGCTTCTCCAAAGCTAATCTCAAGATTTGCAGACATTTTTCAGGATCACAAATCAGAATTTGCAGATTATCGCGTTTGTGACAACTCAATTCTGCTAAAAGGAAAATACATTGAGAAATTAACCATCCCAGTGGCAGCAAAGTTCATAAAGCCAGTTCTTCAACGACAGCTCCAACACTCACTGCTTCATGAAAGGAATGGACTTTATACAGCAGGAAAAGAAACAAAAGAATGGCTGAAGAAACTGTGGATGTTTTTTTGGGATGAAGTGAAAGATTTCCAAGGTAAAGAAGAAAATCCGGTCTTTGGTGAAATAAAGAAACACTTCTCTGGCAGTCCCATCGTGCCTGTCATTTATCCAGGTCAAACTGAAACAAGTTTTCTCCAGAAAATTGGAAATCTACATAGTATTGTTCACGATCCCAAAGAGGGCATTTCTCCCATTCTCACTAAACTTGGAACTATGGCATTAGACCGCATTTTCTTCCTAAACCTTGGTGAATTTTTGTACACATATGTACGACCGGAGCTGTTAAATATCAAGGACTGCAGTGCCGTTCTGAAGCAGTTGATCACAATTCCGCATTCACAGTTTGAGAAGCTTTCGGACAAAGAAAGTGATGAGCTTCAACGATTCCTACAATCTGGCATCAGCGAAGCTAAAAACAAAAGCGAGTGTCAGACAATGTTCAAGTCTTTACCGCTGTTTGAGACAATATGTGGAAAGCGGCAAAGGATCGATTTTCACAGGAATGTCTTCATCCTGAAATCTGAATTCCACAAAGTATTTCCAGACCTGTACATGTTTGATGACAGCAACTGCATTTTTCTCAAAGACACCCATTTAAATGAAACACTATCCAAATGTCTGGACATTACAATTTTGAATGACTTGGAATACTGTGTAAGATTTGTGATGCCTTCTGTACACAAGCTTAAACAGACTCAGCTTCTTGATTTAATGAAGCTGCTGGTGGAACTGAAACAAAGGCCTGATTATCAAAAATATTGGAACACCATTGCCGCCACCTTGAGAGATGTCAGATTTATTCAGGACATCAACGGCTGTCTTCAGGTGGCCTCGTACTTCTTCGATGATGCTGTAAAGCTTTACAGAGTTATGCTTCCAAAGGAGAAGTTTGTCCCAGAGACTTTTCTGGAAAATTTTAAACACACTTTGCAAGCCAAATCTCTTCTACATGACCTGGGACTAAAGCATGAAGTATCTGAAGAGGAGGTGATTGAATTTGCTGGTCAGATTGAATCAGATGCTAGAAGTAACACTGAACTGCAGGTTCTTAAAGACAGATCTGAAACACTGCTTTGGACAGCGCTTAGTTTGGGTGCTAAAGAAGAATCTAGAATAATGCAAAGCATTGCAACCATAAAATTTATCCTGGCTGTGCAGATCGAGCCAGAGCTTTGTAATTATCACAAAGCATGTGCCCAGGAAAGGGATCTGGTTGCCATCAAAGGATCACTGCTTGAAAAGCAGCCTGAACATCAGACTCTCATATGGACTGCCATGCCAATACTGCCCTCAAGGAACTTCACTCGAGAACACTTAGAGACCCTAAAGAAGGCTGGAGCACTGGATGAGCCACCCTCAGAGCAGGTCATGCAGAACCTAAAAAATATCTGTCGATCTCAGTGCAGAACAGACCAACTGGTCAAGACGAGAGCTGCAGTGTTCAAGACCTCCTACGCTTACCTACAGTCTGTGCCTTTTGATCAGTCTTTGTTGGCTGACGACCCTCTTGTTCTTGTTGAAAATGACGCAGATCTTGTGAAAGCTCGTCAGGTCGTCCTGACGCTACCTAATGCTAATGAGTTTAGACCATACCTATACACCATACAAGCAAAACATGCAATGTACGAAGAATTCTTCAAGAAGATTGGTGTCGAAGAAAAACCTACTGTCGCACAATACTGTACTGTGCTTGAGGAAATCTGCACAGAGTGCTATGATAAGACGACACTTCACCCAAACCAGCTGAGAACTGTTCAACGTGCTGTGCACCAGCTTTTCTGTCTGATAAAAGAGGAGGGAACAGTAACTCACTTTCAGAAGAACACACTATATCTTCCATCAACAGACGGAAAACTCTATGAGTCCAGCACGCTGTTCTTCAACGACACCTTCTTTCAGGCCAACAGACTGGAGGATTCACTGAAAACAAAACTGAAGCTACTTGTGAAACTAAACCAGTGCCACTTTCAGGAAGACCCCTATGAACATCAAAAGCTGTTGCAGTTGCTTCCTGAACGGACCCGTCCCAAACTGCTCTCTCGCGTCATTTCTGTGAGCCTGGTTGGTGAAGATGTGGAACACTGTGATTACAGAAAGGCATGCGAATTCAGTGGCTGGTTTCAGAAACGTCTGTCCTCTTACGAGTTCCGTCACGGTCTGATGTGTTTGATCAGAGAACAAAGCAAGGGCGCCATTTCCCAGACTGAAGCTGCACACATGTGCGAAAGCACATTTGGTAAAATTCAGATTGTCTGTTGCAAAGCTTTACACACCAAGCTCTTGTTAAATCAGCAGCCGCTAGAAGGTACCGAGACTGAAACTCAGGTTTACGTGGAAAAGCAGAAAGACGAGTGTGTGTTCTATTTGAAGCACAATGATAACATGGCACACAAAGTGGTGAATGAGGTCAATATATATCTTACCAAAGAAATAAATGCACTTCTGGAAAACATTTTTAATTCGTTAAGCCTACCAGTACTTGGACATCTTTTATTATGTGAAAACATGGAGGATGTTGAAAGGGCCTTGGAACAACATGGAGTCCGTAACACCGTGAGTGCTGAAGAGGGACTCGGTTTCCGTCCAAGCCCTGGAACTCCAATACCAGAAGAATGGCATGATTCCCTTGATATGGACCCTCTCAACAGTTTTGAGAAAGGAGAGTATGTTGGGTTTTGTAAAGATGAATCGGAAAGTGAGTATGTTTTTGCGATTGTCGTGGAGCGTCTGGATGAGCATTCAGGACAGACCAGGCAGAACCCTTCAAGATATAGAATACAGATTGGAAATGAAGAGATCATTGAAGTTAGCTCCCTTGACCTTTATCAGTTTAAGAGAGAAAAACGATTAGGTCCAGCTGGAAATGTTAACTGCACAGATGTAGACATTCTGTCTGTACTCTCTCAGTCTGAACCTTCACGGTCCGAGCCTTCACGGTCTGAGCCTTCACGGTCTGAGCCTTCACGGTCTCTACCGTCCCCAAAGAGGCCCTTACCACAGACTTTGGAGGAGGTTAAAACAGAGATTGACCAGAGCTTGGAACAGATATGGAAGATGTCAGATGAGGACAAATCAAAGGCCATTCGACGCCTGTACTTAAGGTGGCATCCAGACAAGAACCCGGACAACAAAGACCTCGCCAGTGAGGCGTTTAAATATTTGAAGAACAGAATTGAAGAGCTGCAGCGAGGAAAGACCAAACACAACACATCAACACAACCAAACCCATCACACCGGGCTGACTTCAGAGACTTCTATGACAGATGGAACCACGAGGCTGGGAATCACAAACGGGGGCGGGAGCGATTCTATCGTAACAATTTCAGAGGGCAGTATAATTTCTGGTCACACTTCCAAGAAACACCAAGACCAAACAAAGAAGAAGCTAAACGCTGGTACAGACAAGCACAGTGTGACCTTCTTGCTGCTCAGAGTGACCTTGGACACAACGTGAGCCCGGAGTGGTGTCTGTTTAAAGTGCATCAGGCCGTGGAAAAGGCTCTAATAGCCACAGAGTTCCGGAGGAATGGACAGCATCCTGGGACTGCATCGACCATCACAGGCCTTGCCCAGAAGATATCACAGTACGCTACCGACCTTAATGATTTGCCCTCTGTTGTGAATCAGCTGAGGGCACTTGGTGTTGATGCAAAGAGAACCCAGTACCCAAACCACCACCCGTCACCCCGCATCCCAAACGATCAGTTCAAAACCCAAGATGCAGAAGAGGCGGTGAACGTTGCATCAAAGCTGCTCAGGAAACTGGACAATTACATTACAGAGTGATTTAAAAAAATACATACAGTGTGTACGTTTGTGGAAACTTGAGAAATTTTACTGTACTTTCCCTCTTATTATTATTCAACTAATGTAGACACGTTCAACAACACAGAGATGATTAATACTGCCACTATTTACAGAACTATTTACAATTTCAATCAGGTTCTTCTGTACTGTTTCTTTTGTACTTTATCTATTGTCAATTTTATGGAACACACACACACACACACACACACTATTTCTTGATATTGCTGTTGATTTTGAAGGAATTAGATGTATTTAGGTTTTTGTACTATGCTAATTTTTATTTCTATTCCGCATACAACCATTAAAATATTTATTTCGAAAGAATATGAGAGTATCTTGTTTTCTCTGTCTGTGGTGTGTGTGTGTGTGTGTGTGTGTGTGCGTAAGACTGGACTAAAAATGAACTGCTTTAGGCAAAAAATAATAATAATAAAAAGATAGTGTGTTTCAGGTAACATGAAATACTAAAATAGGGTCGGTAGGTCGGAAACGAAATGGTATTCCACACACAAAAAAAATCATTTTGACAAAACACCAATACTAGCTTAATTGATTCCTGCTGTTGGCTGCTGCCACCGTTGGGAAAATGCGAGATGCACCGCTTGGGTCAGGTGGTGATAGCCGGGAAATAACGAGTGCAAGTTGTCTGTTGTCACGGGATCAATCCC
>JAPEKM010000034.1:0-21051 GCA_027575975.1 Cathorops multiradiatus
ATGATGCCCCCGACAGCATAGCTCCTAGGATCATTCAAGCACACAAACCCCTCCACCACAATAAGGTGGCAGTTCAAATTTTGTTTTTGTGAAAAAAAAAAAAACGGTTTCAAACTGGCAAATAACCCCCATCGCATCAATATTTTGTAACCTTTGACCTGTATTATGACCTTGAACCATTGTACTTGCATACAGTAGCTCAAAGACCTAAGATCAAATGGACAATTATACACATAATTTATGTGTTGTACTGGATCAACAATCCAATGACACATTTTTTCCGCTTAAAATTTGATATTTTTTTTAACCTTTGACCTTTGTGTTATTTTTTTTAACCTTTGACCTTGACATTGTACCTGCATAGTTCAAAGTACTACTGTGATATGACATGACACAAGTAAGATCATAAAATTGCTAATAGGGGATATAATTCATGCATTGTATGGGACAGCAGTCCAAAAACGCACATTTTCCCCTTAAAAATCGATATTTTGCAATGTTTGACCTTCATTATGACCTTGACATTGTGCTTACATAGTTCAAAGTACTACTGTGATATAGCATCACACATGTAAGATTATTAAATGGCAAATCTTGAACATAATCATGTGTAGTTCTGGGATAACTGTGGATAAACTGTTAAAATAAGCGAAAAATGCACATTTTCTGGGTGGAAAAAGTAATTTCGGGGGTAGGGGGGCCGGAGGTTTTTGGAAGATTTAAAAAAAAAAAAACTACACAGGGGTGTTTCAAACATGTGGTAGCATCGGAAAATCAGGGCAATTGTGGTATTTGGTATTAACCCCCCCTCTAGTTACACAACTGGTCATGTAGAGATGTTAATCAGGGATCCTTCTGTGTGGTGTCATTTCCTTTGACATGGTCTTCTGACACAAATGAACAAAATGGCTCCTCAAATGTGACAATTCAGGAAACACAAGTCACACAGTAAATCCCCCAAATTACTGACAACAACTGTGAAAATTATATTCCAATTCTTTTAGTCACTGTTAAACAAGACAAATGTAGAATTATGCCACAGTAGTTTATAGCGTGTTGTGTCGAGAATTTTACCTGTTCTGAAAAGGTTGAAATTTGTAGTTCATGTTTTTACCGGTACTTTATTTGACATTTTTGACCTTTATACTCTCATTATTCTATCAAAATTGATTAAATCAAAATTAATTGTGCTTGGTTTCTAAAAAGATAATGTATTTAAGTATGTTGTTAGTCTATTTTCAAATTTTAACCTTTCCTACTAAAACAAATCATAGGAACACAAAAAAAGTGCTGTCACGTCTTTCACCCACATATCAGGCTTCAAATACCTTTTGGCTGTGTGACTTGGCAAGGTCACTCCGCCTAGCCACTTTTCCTCTCATATGACACAGCTGCATCAAGTTTTGTATCAGTAGTACATAAGGCACTGTTTGTTTATTAAATGTTTCAGGTACACCAAATGGATGCCTCCCAAGGCTTAACATCCTCCATTTACAAAATGGAGTGTATAAAACCATTGGTAGGATGATGTCCACAATAATAGTACAGGGGGGTGAACCACTTGCATTCCTATCTCCGAGTGTAGTGGACTATATTGTGCGTGGGGACATCCTTCAACTTGAGGCGACACCAGATGATATCGCTGACCCTGATCTAAGGGAGAACCTGAATAAGGTAATGTGCAATTTTCTGATCTGAATGTTATTGAACGCTTTTGCTTGTTGGACTAAGATTTTAGTTTAATGTCAACAAATAAACATCTGGAAAGTAGAGTATGGTATTTTTAGTAGTTTACTTCCAGAGATTATGTTGCCCATTCACAATTTTTTTCTTTTTCATGAGTATTTTCTATTTCTAATTGTAAGTATTCATTATGGCTGGGCAAAACAGTCAGCCGATGCTTATTTGAGTCTTTTGGCAGACCGACCTGAACGAGGGCTGTGGGACAAAATTCTCACACGAAAAACTCACTTTACGTACCACCAGAGATATATTCACATTTGTATCGACTGCTGGCACTCTGGGATAAAAAAAAACATTCTCGTAGCAAGCTTAGTTAAAGAGGCATTATGTAGGATTAGAAGTTGAATTAATGGCCCTGCCGTGGCGCTAACGCTAGGGCACTCACCTACTCTGCGGCTGACCTGGGTTCGATTCCCGGCCTGGGTCCTTTGCCGGCCCTTCCCCTTCTCTCTCCCCACTCACTTCCTGTCTCTGCTTCACTGTCTGATACACACTAATAAAGGCTTGAAAAGCCCCCCCAAAAAAATGTTTTAAAAGAAGTTGAATTAGTTACTGTCCCGAATCAGCCTATGCTTAATTGAGTCATTAGTGAGTGAAGGAGGACTCTCCCGACCACGCGGTCCACTGTCAATTAAAGGAGAAATCCGGTGTAAAATGGCTTAAATACAGTTAAAACGTGATGCTGAGGGCTAACTCTGGCCACATACCTTTCCTCCATACGTGCGCTGCATTGTGAATTCCAAGCGCTAGTCAGAATTCCAAGAACTAGTTGAAATTTGGCTTCTGCTGTGATGGTCTGGCACCGAATTAGCCATCGTAATAAATCTCTACGTTCCACCCATTTAGAAGGCTCAACGTTGCTCAGTACTTAATTCCGCAGAATCGCGGGGTTGTTGACATGTAAAACGAGGCATAGAGAACTTTGGTAGCGCACAGTTTGTTTAGAAACAATGCCATTCTTACAGGCTGTGCAACAGCCGATATAGCCTGCGCCAGAGCCAGTTTAACAGTTAGAGACTGTCCACTCACTGCTTTTCCAGGTGGTACTGCACTCTAGAGGCGCCAACGGGTGAGTGCAGACTCCATTCGGATGAATGGGCTGCGCTCTCTCGACAGCGCCCTCTAGGTGAACTGCAGGCATGGATTTAGTGAGTGGACAGTCTCTAACTGTTAAACTGGCTCTGGCGCAGGCTATATCAGCGGTTGCGCAGCCTCTACAAATAGCCCTGTAGCTAAACTAACTGTGCACTACCAAAGTTCTCTATGCCTCGTTTTACATGTCAACAACCCCGCGATCAACAACCCCTTGTTTTACATGTCAACAACCCCGCGATTCCATCAAAAAACATTATTCCATCAATAATGTTAAACTTTCATGGATTGTAGATGCATTGCCCACATTTTGAACTATTCCAATCATTCATTTGTTTATTTTTACATATTTTGGCCTTCCAGCTCCAAAAAACCATGAATTGGGGAATTCACATTATTAGAATATTGTAATAAAATCACCATTTTCTTCAGGAAAAAAGAAATTTGGGTCACATCAAATCAGTTGAAATTTGGTACTTTTTACATAACATGTCAATGTTCAATACTTGGTTAGGACTCTCTTTGTCTTAATCACTACTATGATGCGTTTAACATTGAAGTCAATGGCAGAAGCATTGCATGGGAGTTATGGAAGCCCAGATATCCTTGATGCTTTGCTGTAGGCTGTTCTTGTTTGTTGATCTGGTGACCCACACTTCACCCTCCAATATACCCCGTAGATTTCCATGCCACGTTTTGGTGCTTTGAAGGTATGGACATTCTAACGCATCAGAAATAAAACCCCATTCATTTTCAATGGGGTGTTATTTCTGGTGAGTTAGAATGTCCATACCTCCAAAGCACCAAAACGTGGCATGGAAATCTACAGGGTATATTGAAGAGTGAAGCGTGGGTCACCAGATCAACAAACAAGAACAATTTCCATTATTGATGGAATTATGGAAATAAATCAACTTTTTTATGATATTCTAATTATATGGCCAGGACCTGTATATGTTTGAATGACAAAAACTCACAGAGTTACAGGTGTGTTTTTGGAGAAGTGTCAAAATGGGTCACCGGTGACCCGTTAGACTACAGAGGGTTAAGCCATTTTACACCGGATTTCTCCTTTAACCCCGAATGTAACTTTTGGCATGGCGACCCGAATGAGCTTCGTGGGAAAACATTTGTACAATTACAATTTTACTATTCCATGTATCAACTGCTGGCAAACATTCTCACAGCGAGCTTAGTTAAACAGCATTTTTTTAATGACTGTGTAGATTTTAGACAGGCATGCCACGAGCACTCCGCAAACTACTTAATCCTACATTGCGCCCCTTTATACAGCATTTTTTCATGACTGTGTAGATTTTGAGACAGGCATGCCATGGGGACCGCGTAAACTACGTAACCCTACATTGTGTCTCTTTAAATACAGTTTGCAGAAAATAGGATGTTTAAGATATGATCTGTAATATTTAGGTGCTACATGCAACCTCAACTGACCTGGAAGAAGCTGTCAATCAATGTGAATGGCGTTTTGAAATCGAGGGCCTTCCAGCTGTTGTCACTATGGACAACAAGGCGGCGTTTGTGCGCAACGCCGTGTTGTACCACACTGTGATAAAAAGGCAGAGCTGCATCGATCAACTGATCGAAGGATTGGCCCACTATGGAGTAAGATTTGCATCACAGCTCTTCATTTTAATTGTGCAGTGAAATTACTCTTACAAAGCAACTTAACACTGTAAATACTTAACTATGTTTTGTCTTTGGTGTTGAATTTCACCCCAGGTTTTAAAACTCCTCAGAGAGAATCCCAGCATGCGTGTCCTGATTCTTAAAGGACAGGATAATGGTCTCACGGGTGATGCCGTTGCTGGTACTCTAAAACCCCAGTACTCCGTGCTGGGAAGCAACAGGCGGCGTTCAGAGGAGCTGCTAGTTGTGAAA
Organism: Cathorops multiradiatus; assembly: GCA_027575975.1. Classification (NCBI taxonomy): domain Eukaryota; kingdom Metazoa; phylum Chordata; class Actinopteri; order Siluriformes; family Ariidae; genus Cathorops; species Cathorops multiradiatus. Next base: position 4,735 of record JAPEKM010000034.1, read on the forward strand.
TTTCGAGAGTTTCTCCACTGTGTTGAAAGTAAGTACATATTTGTAATGAAGTACAGTGCGCCGAATTAATGTGTACTACCCTTTTGAAAAGTAACTTTTTTTGTGATCAACTTTTTTATTGTTTTCAGGGGGGAGTTGAAAAAGTAAAAATTTGAACAATATTTCTCTAAGTCATTTTCAAAATGTGTATCAACAAAGTTTAATAGGAAGCTGAGTCTTGCCTGTGGGATCTTCCACACATCTGACCAACTGACGTTCCTGGTTGTAATTCCCTCCCAGGTGGCCCAACTTCCTTGCCGCCCCTGTGACACAGCTTTGATCTTATAGCGGTCTTCCTCCATCCTCGTCACCTCTGCCACCACCATCTCCTTCCTTTCCTTGCGGTTGGCCTTGGACCAGAAGCATGGTGTATCTCCCCATCCCAGACCTGCTCTTCCCACCTGGACTCTGCCCACGATCTCCTGGTGTTGCAGGCGACTGATCGCTTGGTCGACCTTGGTCTGGGCATTCCACTTGCGGCCAGTCAGAACCTTAGCGTTTGCATTCCTTACTGACCTGTCCCTGGACTCCCTAAGCTCAAGGACCAACCTGGCCTTCTCTTGCATGTATCCCAACTGTAGTGACTTCAGTGGTAGTTGCAGCATGTTTCTTCCAAAGAGGCCAGCTTCAGATAGGCAATGTGGCAATCCCAACCACTTTCGGATGAATGAGTTGGCTTTACCATCCATCTTACTCAGGGTTGATGAGGGGATCTCGCTCATTTTCAGGGGCCACATTACCCTCTGGTAGAGTGTAAATTGGTAGCACCAAACCTTATACTTCCCAGGGAGTTGGCTTTGGTCGATCCTTGCCAGGCCGTCACATAGCTGTTTCATGACGGTTTTCCCCATCTGCTTATCAGATAGCTCTGCAGTGTACTGCCTCCCCAGGCTTCTGATGGGTTGCTCGGCAAGGAGTGGTATCTTCTCCCCTCTGACAAGAAAGGTGGTGCAGTCGTTCCTGACTCCTTTCCTAAGTGACACGCTGTGAGACTTGAAGGGCTTGATCTTCATTCGGGCCCATGACATCAGCTCATCCATCCTCTTCAGCAGTCTTGCTGTACATGCTGCTGTCTGAAGGAGGGAGGTGACATCGTCCATGTAGCTCCTTAGTGGGGGAAGCCTCTGACCATTTGGCAGTTTGATCCCTCCAACCATTTGTCTTGCACCAATGAGAATTATCTCAAATGCTGCGACAAATAGTATGGGAGAAATCACACATCCCATTGCGATTCCGACTTCAAGCCGTTGCCACCCAGTAGTGAAGTCTTGCACGGAGAAGCACATCTGCAGGTTGTTGAAGTACTCTGCTACCAGGGTCTTGAAACAGGTGGGCATGTGAAAGAAGTCCATGGCGTAGTTGATCAGTTGGTGCCGGACTGATCCATACGCGTTGGCAAGGTCAAGCCAGATGACGTGCAGGTCAGTCTTCTCCCTCTTTGCCTTCTGAATCTGGTCCCAGATCATTGTGGAATGCTCTACGCATCCAGGTAATCCTGGCACCCCTGCTTTCTGGCAGTTGGTATCAATGTAGCCATTCTCAAGCAGGTAGCTGGTCATTCTTCTGGCTAGAACTGAGAAGAAGATTTTCCCTTCCACGTTTAGTAGGGCGATGTTACGGAACTGGTTGATGTCCTTGGAGTTCGTTTCCTTGGGGATGAGAACTGCTACCGCTCTTTGCCACTCAGATGGTATGAGTTGCTTTTTCCAGGCAGTTCTCATTAGGTACCATAGCAGCTCTAGTATCTTGGGGCAGTTCTTATAGCGCTTGTAGGGGACTCCATTGGGGCCTGGTGCAGAAGAGGACCTCGCCTTCTCCACGACTTCCCTGACCTCACTGAGCTTGGGAGGCATGATGTTAAACTCAGCTGTTGGCTGTGCAGGCTGGGGTACATATCCTGTTGCTCCAAGGGGGACGCTCCTTTGCAGATCGCTGTACTGTTCCCTGATGTGCTGCTCCGACTGCTCCCTGGTGGTTTCAAGCTTGCCAGTCTTCTTCTCCTCCAGCAGCTGTCTGGCATGCTTAAAGGGATCCTTGAAGATACTGGCTCGCTCTTTTTCCTTCCACCTGTTACGTTTCAGAATGCGTTCGGCTCTGCAAAGTCCAGCTAGTCTTTTCCTGACCTCCTCGCACAAGGCTTTGAGCCCTTCTTTCTCCGCTTGGGTTGCCTTTCTCCAGTTCTTGCGGAGTTGCCGCCGCCTTTGCACGAGCTGGAGGATTTCCTTCTCTCTCCTCCCCTTCTCTCTTAGGGTGGTCCTCTGTCTGGGGACAACCTCGCCAAACCTGTCCTTGCACGTCTGGTATATAATGTCCCCAATCAGATTAAGCTTAGTCTCCGCCCCTCCATGCAGTGATCCCTCTAGGGTCTTGATCAGGTCTGCATCCAGTGCTCGCCATGCCTCTGCTTCACTTGACTTTGGCCACTTGGTCTTACTTCTTCTGGCTGGTTTCCTGGACTCTGCGTTTGGCTCTGTTCGGTGTGAGGTGGTGAGGACTGGGTCTTCATGCTCACGTGAGGGCACGTTCTCCACCAGTGGGACTTCTTCCTCTGTCGCTCTCACACCTCCAGCAACATTGTGTCCATTGGCACTGTGGTTTTTGTCCTGGCTTTTGGTCCCTCTTGTCTCACCTGCTGTCGCAGTGCAAGGTTGCTGTTGGCCCTTTTGGCCACACTTCGCTCTCCCCTGGTGGATTCGGACGCCTCTGAACGTGGTCACTTTCTCCCATCCACATGCACACTTCCGGAGGATCTTCTCCTCATTTCCTGGAGTTCTGGTGTTCTCGAAATCCGTTTCCGTTGCCGTCGTCACCGTGTGGTCCGTCCTGTTGGGCCCATCTTCCATCCCACCTCTCGGAGGGCCCACGGGCTGTTGCTTCTTATGATTCTTATGATTAATGGTCAATAGTCCAAACTCTGGATTCCAATTGGTTACTCGCATCGCTTGAAGTTAACATATTTTTAAACTCTGAATCTGTCCGCATCGCATCGCTTGTACTCTCCTCACATGTCCAGATCTCGCATGACTTCAACACATGAACACATTGACTTGTCTCGCTGAGCGATTACCTAGTGGAGTTGTATGTGAACGTAGCTTGAGTCCTTTACAAGTCATGAAGCTGAACCCATATAATGTGTGCGGCCCACCAAAAAATCCGTTTGGGTGAGTGAATGGATTATTGTATACTGTATGTATTTGGGTAAAGAGCAATTACATTCCTGAAAGCAATCAATTCTTTTTTAACATGAGCAATTATTCATCTTACTGGGTCAACATCATTGTCCCTTTGCTTTCAGACAAAAACCTGAGGGAAACTTTTGATGAAGGCAGAAAAATAACAGCGGAAGAAGAGGACTTCCTCGGGACGCTGAGCCCTGGTCATACCCTGGCCTTTGCCACAGGAAGCAGCAGACTCCCAGTCATTGGGTTTCGTCCCTCCCCAAAATTAGTTTTCGTTCATGATGGTGAAAAAAATCTGCCTGTTGCACACACTTGTGCGAATGAGCTGCTACTGTTCGTTAACACCAAAATGATGGCTGATGATGACGAATTTAATTACCACTTCCTCACAGCGCTGATGAATGGTGCTGTATTCAGCACCATTTGAACACACACATGGCTCAAGTCAATTCTGTTCTGAAACTTGCAATATAGTAATACTTTAGTAGTCTATTGGCTCACGCCAATTCTGTTCTGAGAACGTAGTAATATTTTAGTAATGTATTTCCAGAATTCTTGAACATCATAGTTACAATACCTACTCCGGCCACAATCATACACAGTCCACCTGTTCGGTTCATTGTTATGTTCAAATTTTATCTTTAGTGGACAGTGTAATATAGGCATATTAGAAGTAAGTATTATTGTCTCAAGATGCAGAAGGTGTTCTGATCTGATAATGTTCCTTGTGGTAGGCCTACTGTGGTAGATGGACGTAACAAGCTACCCTACATGCATGTATGTTTTGTTTTGTCATGTCTTCATGGCTAATGTCCGAGAATGACCGTCTGTTACACATGAAAGAGAAATTGCCTTTTGGTGTACATTGCTCCAGTCAACACCAAATAAAGCAACATGTAAACATCTTCGAGACTCATCCTTTGTTTAAAAATTCATATGAGAAGGTGGTAGGGCCTATTTGTCAGTGCTTAATTGTTTTCATATCCACTTACTGACTGGGGAAAGTGAGCATTGTGCAAGATGGCATGCATTCTCGCTGTGCAGTTCTAGGTAATCCTCATATAAGAACACAAGTACCTCGTCACACGAGTCCCTTTTTGCATGTATTGCAAACATAATATGACAGGTATTACACGTGCATCGTTTCGCATTGAAAAAAACCCAACCGGTGACATGTTTCTAAATGTTCCTTTTAAAAATCATAGGTGATTGTCAACTCAAGAACCAAGCATGATAGATGGGCTCGGCCCACAGTATGTTAAAGCAAATCATATTTGTGATATTAAAGCCTATACGAATCATGGATATCCCCAACTTCAGTAACTTCTCCCACTTCAATGACGAATGGGACTTGCGTAATAATGGGCTTGTCGATTTCATGTAGGTGGTGCTGTGGGGGCAAGTGATCGTGACCTTACCTAATAACTCAAATTAGCCAATTACTCATTTTTAGAATCAGAGACACATGATGTATTAATGATTTTAATTAATTTTGTTTTTATTTCTACATTAATTCTGGGTCAATTTCTTAATGCAGTCTGAATGATGTTTTATCTAACGGGCTCTCTTTCAGTTCAGGTCAACAAAGGTGCCAGAAGAAATGATATGGGTGTTAAGCTGAATGCAAAATGCTGATTAATTTCATATTGACTGTTCTGATGCATTCCAACAGATGCGGGGGGGGTGAGAGTGTGGCTTAGAGGGTCTGTTGTTGAACGCTCTATTGTTTGGGGTTTGGAGGGCACGGTGGCCTGAAGACGGGACATGGGTTGGCACCTGGCCGTCCTTGAAGATGCACTATTGTGAAGTCCTTTTTAGGTGGAAAATTCTGAGTTGGGAGTATTGGAATTATAACCTAATATTTTTGCTTATAGGTGGTCGGTGGCAGGAAGTGCCCAGTTGGAGAGGAGCTGATTATGCATGATTAGTGTCACTAACTTAAGTTTGATGCTAGAAGCAGTGTTGTTGGATCCTCTTGATGGGAGAGCACTGGAGGAGGCCAGGAATGGTCATAACATATTAGATAAACAATCTCTGCTAGTTAAAAACGTATAGCTTCAGGGAAATACAGGGTTGGATCTTCATGCTTTAGGGCAAAACCCAGAGCGCTGTATGCTATGCTTATCTCTTACTCATTATTGCATGTGCTGAGATGTTTTATATGTGTTAGTTTTTTGCAACCCTCCACAACTCCTCCTAATAAAATGAGCATTTCATTATATATAGGCATTCATTATATTGTCTATTTTGGATTTAGTTTATTATTATTATTATTATTATTATTATTACTTTTTGTAATTTATTTGACATATTTTTTTCCCTATTGTAGACCTTGTTTCTCACCCAATCTTACATTGAATTTCACATTGGAATTTCATTTAAAATGTGTAAAACTAGCAAGAGAAAACATCTCTATCTAAATTGCCATCAACCCATCTATTAATGTTTTACTTCCCCTATCTTCGTTACCCTCATTGTCACCGTCACTGCGACAATCATTGTGTGTGTGTGTGTGTGTGTGTGTTTTGTGGTAGAAGCGCCTGTAGAGAACCTATTAATCCTGGTTGATATTCAGGTGTTGAGCACATGATTGTCATTGTCCAATATACAGTAGAGAGAACTAAAATGAACTAGTGCTCCCAGTGACACAGCATAGAAGAGCACACTGGCCTTATTAGACTTAAAGGACATCAGCAGGAATTACACACATCCATAGGACCGAAGTCTCTTAAGGAAGTAGAGCCTGCTCTGCACTTTCATGTACTGTATAGTTCAGGAGTGGGGAACCTATATCTCCAGGGACGGCCCTTCAGGCTGTTTTATCCGGCTCCCGATATAATTTTAATGTTATGCAACTTCACATGAAATATGACATTTTGTAAAGGAGTTTTAGAAATTACATTTGCAATACAATTAAGTTATATTCAGGGGACCTAGAGAAGGTGGGGTCTGTTTTAAAGGTGGCTGCCTTCAATACAGGCCTAAAGTACAGGGGAAATCCTGGGTTGTGTTCATAGTACGGCCCTTGGAGGACTCTTACGGCCCTTGGAGGAATTTGAAGTGGCCCCTCGAATGAAAAAGGTTCCCCACGCCTGGTATAGTCAGTACATCTAAATTGGCAGACCAGTGCAGCTTATTGTGTATCCCCAAATTCATGCATGGGCAAATTGTCTCCACATTCTCTCCATCAATGGTGACCAGCAGCAAAGGGTTCATTCTCCTTTAATCTACCTACATTTTACTATTCTCTGTGGTATTTAGCTGCAGCTGGGTAGCCTTGCACCGCCTATAAAAATCCTATCCATTATTGATGCACCTCATAATTTCAGTGGACCTATGCATGTTGGGCAGGTCTGGCGTAGATTCAAGATTCTTCATCAGTCGAGAAGAGAGGACGACTGGCAGGGGCAGAAGAACTGCACAAAGGGCCCAAAGAGAAAATCCTGATCCATGTTCACAAAGTGCCCCTACCACCAAGAGGGCCCTGGGCTCTTGTTCTAGGGGCAAATGCCCTGTCACTTCTATTATAATTCTGCCCCTGACAACTGGTCTGTAGTGATTGACTGCTTGAAAATATGGCATGCCGTTTTCCATAGTACTGGTACCTCACCCATTTGCATGCAGCTGAGCACAATGCATCTCATCTCTGTGTGGTGGCAGGGTGTACATGGATCTAGGTAGGCTACATTTTGTCTGGGCACTGTCAGGAAAAGTTTTGCGTGAAAGCAGGTTAGTCTTTCCAGGCCAAAGAGTTGTGTGAAAGTTACACCATGGGATCAAGTCCCCGTATTCCATTGAAACGAGTGACACCTATTAACTTACTGCACACTACTGCCAGGTAAGAAAGGCAGAGCTTAAAAACAAACAAAAAAGCACTGCTTAAACCCCCCAAAATATGTTCACTGTGTTCACAACCCGATCATAAGATAAAAAAGATGGCATGCACGACATGCCAAGACTTTCACAATGGTAGGTGAAGGTTTACCCCTCCCACTTTTTGTTCCTTCAGTGATATTTCGGACGGTCATTGGTAAAAATCACATCACCCCCGTGCCTAAATAAAAGTAGTCCCATCCTAATAAGAAAGTTGTCAGTCATCCAGTTGCTGATATCATGAAGGCAGTTAGGCAGATCAGTGAGGGGGAGTGGAGGTGAAAATTTGTCATCAGGAGAACAATGAAAACATAAACTTAAGACATTAAAATCAATCACAATGGTGAATCACCGAGTCCTGTTAATCGGGGGTGCATTTCTCGACAACGTCGTTGCTAATTAAGTTAGCAACTTGGTTCCTATGGCAGGGGTTCCCAGACTTTACCATGACAAGGCCCCCCATATACCGTTAGATTCCAGCCAAGGCCCCCCTTACATGGGTCGTGCCACATAATATTTTCTGTGCACCCACTTTTAAACCAGTCTTTTGTGTGTCAGTGCCCCATTGGGATATATGAAATAATGATAATAGTATAACGTTCAGATGCAACAGATTATTATAATGCAGTTCCAATCTAGTGTTAATGTTTATCTTATTTTTGTTTATTTGGTGTAACTCCTTTTTGGATTATTTATTTTATTTTGTTATACTTTCTTCCAACTGCGGCCCCCCTACAACACCTCGCGGCCCCCACTTTGAAAACCACTGCCCTATGGGAATTTGCATTGTAACCAAGTACTGTATAAGTTGCTAAATGATTAGCAACGATGCTTTCGAGAAACGGGGTCCATATTCAGATCCCTGCTTTGTCCTCGTCAAAGATCAAAGTAGGCCTACACAGCGGAAATTACTGATTTGTCTTCCCCTAGGTCTACATCTTAAAGAGTGTGAACTAGCTATCAAGGACTACAATGTTGATTCTGAAATTTTGAATACTCCTGTTTAAAACTTTGAGTGTCACTAAGACAAACAAGACACACGCTCAGTTGATTCTTCTCCCATTATTGATAAAAAACAAACAAAAAAATCAATGGCTTCTTCGTGAGCTCTTAAAACTTTAAATAGCAGAATTTCACTTTCCAAAGCAGATGGTATCTCCAGGCTAACTTAGGCCCTGCTGCTCTGTCCGGTGTTGCGTCGTGTACGCAGAGCCGCCTCTGGGTGTAGGCTATGGTGTAGTGACAACTCTTCACTACTGCTAATTAGAAGTTATGCTTAAACATCAATATCAGCACATCATTCGGTTGAATAAAATATCAGCATAAAGATTAAAGTGTACAAGAGATTTTTAATGGCCCAAATGCTTGTTACAGTATTAATACACTCGTCTGGAATTCCCAAAGATGTTTACGACATTTAAAAAAAAAAAAACCACCACCACCCTCTTGGTAATGATTCCCCACACATATCACACATTAAACATCCAACAGCAAACGTGCTGATGAAATTATAAAATAATATAAAATTATATGTGGCAACATAAAGGGAAGAGGGTGAATAAAAAAAACAGGGTATCCAGGAGGCCAGAATGACAACAGTGGAGAGAGGAGTGTGACTTGACGTGGGCCAGGACTATGTACTCGTTCCTCTCAAGATTCCCCACCAATACTCATTGAGTCCACCAGACCGATTCTGGATGGGATAGAAAGAATAGAATGATTATTGATTACATTGCACAATACATGACACTTAGCAAGCAAGCACTTACCGGTACACTATACTATCAAAAGTGTTTGCTCACCTGCCTTGACCCACATATGAGCTTAAGTACCATCCCATTCCTAATCCATAGGGTTCAAATAGATCCAGCTCCACTTTTTGCAACTATTATAGCTTATTGGACAATTCTATGCTCCCAACATTGTGGGACCAGTTTGGAGCGGGCCTCTTCCTCTTCCAACATGACCACCAGTGCACAAAGCAAGGTCCATAAGAAAATGGATGACAGAGTCTGGTGTGAATTAACTTGACTGGCCTGCAAAGAGACCTTACCTGAACCTGACAAAACACCTTTGGGATGGATTAGAGCGGAGACTATTTTTAGTACATTTCTAAAAATAAGGGCCCACGAGGATGTGGGGCCCACCCTGAAATGCCCTCTATGCCAGATGACACACTTATCCATACTGACTTAGGTACAGTGTATCGGTTACAGTCTCCAGACCATTGTGGGATTAGGTGCCTTCCGTATGGGCAAGTTAGCTGTCGATAGAGGTTTGTGGAGTTAAGTGTGTGATGCCCATAGCGATCAATGGAGGGCAATTTATAGGATAGAACATTTAGTGGTTGATATTGATAATCTTGAGTAGTAGTAGCAGTAGTCCCGAAGGTTTGAAGGAAACTTAAGCAGGTAAGGATCTGTAATGTTTCCCTGAAGTTGAGATCCAATTTAAAGTTTTGAAATGTGGGGGTGGGGGTTCAGAAGGCCAATCAAGCAGAACAGAAGAAGTGCTATTACTATAAGCCTGTTCAGGCTGGACAGACTCAGTTATACTCACCAATCGAGATGAATATCTTCTGCTGACGCACTGGCTGTGAGCACAATGTAATGCCTGTTGACCAGAAGAAAACAAAATATTCAAGTCAAGAACTATACACACAAGATGGTATGAACCACAAGAGCTAGATCAACAAGAATGCTAAAACACATCATGAATCGTGGAGTGAAAAGACATACTTGGAACAACTTGACTGTTGGCAAGGCATGCACACATGTTGAACGGTCTCACCGCCATTCTGGAAAAAGTGGGGAGGCTCGAACAGCTTCGACCAGTTGGCTTTACCCTGCAGGATTTCATCGGTCAATCAGACCTGGCAGAGCACACAAAAAAGACAGAACAAACACTTAGGCATGGGCAGCAGCACAACTCCAAACACATTGAAGTAGGGTAGAGTAGAGTAACATACTTACAGATCCCGGGCCACATTATTAGAATATCATGAAAGTTGATTTATTTCCATAATTCCATCAATAATGTTTAACTTTCATGGATTGTAGATGCATTGCCCACATTTTGAACTATTCCAATCATTCATTTGTTTATTTTTACATATTTTGGCCTTCCAGCTCAAAAAAAACATGAATTGAGGAATTCACATTATTAGAATATTGTAATAAAATCACCATTTTCTTCAGAAAAAAAGAAAGAAATTCAGGTCACATCAAATCAGTTGAAATTTGGCGCCTTCTACATAACATGTCAATGTTCAATACTTGGTTAGGATTCTCTCTTAATCACTGCCATGATGCGTTAAACATTGAAGTCAATGGCAGAGGCATTGTATGGGAGTTATGGAAGCCCGGATATCCTTGATGCTTTGCTGTCAGCTGTTTTTGTTTGTTTGATCTGGTGACCCACACTTCACTCTTCAATATACCTCATAGATTTCCATGCCAGGTTTTGGTGATATGGACATTTCTAACTCACCAGAAATAAGACCCCATTCATTTTCAATGGGGTTTCATTTCTGGTGAGTAAGAATGTCCATACCACCAAATCACCAAAATGTGCACCCTAGACCCCAACAGCACTTACGTGAGGAAGTGAAGAACCGATGGAAGTGAAGAAATTGATGGCAAACCACATGTTCCTGGGGTTGTCTCTCACACATTGACAAGTTTATCAAAAACAAACTGTTGGGCTCTCTGAAACAAGATTTTTCCACTGTCGTTGTGATTTTCAAGAGGGTTAATAGCAGCACTCAGTTCTTGCAAATCCCTGTCATTCAGTGGGGAAAATCCTCTTTGAGAGTTTGGTGGTGGGGAATAAAAACCTACCCCTGCTGTTGGAAGTTCTGTGTTTTGTAAATACTGCAAATCACTTTCCAGAGTAAAAAGCTGTACTGGTGTTCGGTTTCCTTCAGATGAAACGGAATGATTGTTATGGCCAGCTCTGAATTCATCCAAAGTGCAGTTGATCCTGGGTACAAAGACATAATGTAGACAAAATAGATCTGTTGCATTGTCCATGTCTAGGACACCCAGGGATTCCAGTTCATAAAAAATGGGTGCATAAATCTGGCTGCAATTTCTGTTCAAGTCTCTGTTAAACCGCTCTATCCGCTGGTTATGTACAGAGCTTCCTGTTAAGACAGAGCCTTCACCTCTGCTCGCATGCATGTCCTCCCAGATCTTAACATTCTCTACTCCGTGATCAGTCCTGATGTGTAGTGACCTGCCAAACTGTCCAACAGCTGCATGAAAGAGCTCTCTGACAGTTTCAGAACAATTATTGTTGGAGCAGCGAAGAAACATCAACATCCTACTGTAGCCGTCTATGGCACCATGAACAACCAATTTCCACCTAATCAACTTATGATTTCCATCCACATGCCAAATGAAATTTGGATGTGGGACAGAGTATACTCGGCGAGCTATTGCTGTTGTTCTCCTGGCCAGGACACCAATTGGGTCTGTTCTTCGCAAGGAATCTCTTAGACGGCGTCTTTGTACCACAATGTTTTTGGAGCGAAGATGTCCCATTAGCATTACTTCCCCAACATTTGGATGTGCAGTTTTTATTTGTGACACTTCAAGATCCAGTTGTTGATCAGTGATATTAGTAAATTTTGAAGTAGGGAGATTGTATTCTTTCAGTAAATTATAGAAAGTTGGTCTCGAGACGGACAGTATAGATGCTGCTTCTGTGAAGGTCGTTCTTAAGTTAAGAACATTTTGAAGCTCCTCTTGGGAAACACAAGATCTTCCTTGGTAGTCATTCTAGAACAAAGCAAACACTATGGTATTTGGCATGGTTCGATAACACAGAAGGACAAGGATGGTTTATTGTCACATTCAGACATACTGGGTGGAATAGGACATGCAGTGAAAATGGCTACAAGGGAAAAAATATATAGACAGTAGCAGCCCCACACCCCACCATCCCCAATTATAGAATGACTCATTGACCAAAAGCTTACTTAAGTAATGTAGCACAAAATTGAACCGACTATCAAGAGATGACAGATATCCACCAAGTCGGTGTGTAGTCACTATCATGTTGCAAAAATACCACCAGAGAGACTGGTAACACCATGTTGATATGGGGGAAAATATTAGCGCATATGGGAGGAAGATTATTAATTAGCTGAATATCATTAAACAGCTATCAAACTGCACCAAACTTCATGTGGTCATCTGTAGTATTGCCCTCATAGAGCCCAGCCCATTTGTCAGCTTTGATATTCTAAGTTAACATCAGCCAACTGGCCAAATGCTGGTGAAATGTCAATTTGGCTGATAAAAATGACCAACTTACTAGTCACTTTGACCCATTAGTGAGTGTCTGTTTGGCTAGTAAGATTAACATCTACGAGCCATTTAGGCTGGTGATGAAAAAGTTAATTTAGATTAATAAATGAGTGTTGTGGTTGTCGCTTGCGTTAGAAGTTTTTGCTTACATTAAGTCTGATTGGGACATAAACGGCACACACTGTGATTTTGAAGGGGTATTTTCAATGCTAATAAAGTCGCAATTTTCCTAAATATCACTTCTTTCCACGTTCCGACAACTTATTGTCATGTTCATTCATTGCCACTTCAGATAATTTAACAAAACTATTCAACATGTATTCAAATAAGATACCCAACCTACATGATTCAATGATTCTCCTGCGCTTTCCCCCAAATCAATATGACGGGGCTTGGTTTTGGTGTAAAAGTGAGAAATGCCCGGATGTCAGACTTGTTGGATAGGAGACATGAGAAATAAATTTAAAAACAGGTATATATTTGTAGGCCTACCGATAAGGAGGTCACTGGAGCAAGGCGTGTTGCTGATGATGAAGGTATAGGTGCACTGATGCTGGGGCCCTGGGAAATGTTATAAACAAATGAAAGACGTTAGCTTGTCACGTGTTAGTTTTTTGTAAAGTATCCCACGATGAAGAGAATGACACCACATCCATTAAATAAATAGGTTAGGCCTACTTGCGTGGGTTTTAGCTACCACACAGATGCTCGAAAGCTCAAGCTCACCCCTGGGCACGGAACCTTTTTTACTCTAGCACAGGGGTGGGGAACCTATGTCTCGAGGGCCGTTTGCGGCCCTTGAGGCCGTTTTATCCGGCCCCCGACATGATTTTAAATTTAATGTTATGCAGCTTCACATGAAATATGACAAATTTTGGAATGGAATCTTAGAAATTACATTTGCAATATAATTAAGTTATATTCAGGGGACCTAGAGAAGGTGGGGTCTGTTTTAAAGGTGTCTGTCTTCAATAAAGACCTAAAGTGCAGGGGTAAATCCTGGTTTGTGTTCATAGTACGGCACTCGGAGGAATTTGAAGTGGCCCCTTGAATGAAAAAGGTTCCCCATCCCTGCTTTAGCACTAGGAACATACAGAAAGCGTTGGAAGAAGCACTAGACTAGCTGAACACAAGATGCACAGACGGAAGGATTGGCTGCCTCTGCCCCATAGGCTAGTCCAGTGTTTCTCAACCCTGGGGTGCCGCACGCCCCCTTCAGGGGTGCCGCGGAAACGTGGCTGACGGTATTTGAAATTGACCTAAATGAATAAGTAAATTATGTTATATAATACATATTTGTCTAAATGAATAAATTAATGCTTAGTCAGTGGAATCTTTCATCTACCATTTACGCACAATAAAGTAAATTTCAGTTGCCCCAGTATGGCCTACACATAGCCTGTCTGAGATAAAGCTGCAACTTCGAACGTAGGTTGTGTGACATCTCCTAATGTGTTACTTTTCTAAGCTTGTGTGGTATCGGATGCGATGCCATGCTACAGCTTGTTGGTTTGGGGTGCCTTGAGATTTTTCATGAATTGAAAGGGTGCCTTGCCTAAAAAAAGGTTGAGAAACACTGTGCTAGTCAATTTCCCCGTCCCGCTATCACCAGACATCACAGAAGTTCCTGTACTGTCTCTGGTATCATGTTTGTACTAGTAGTTCAAAGTGACCTTGGGTTCCTTGAAAGGAGTACGGGTAATAATTACACGGTGTATTCAATATGACGGACTCTTGGTCGCTGATTACACCAACAGTTGCGAAGTCCCCCTGTCCCCAGACAAAGTTCTGTTCACGTGTAGTTCTAATGTTTTAGTCACTTCTACAACAAGTGCAGTGAAATTAAGCTGTAGAGTGTGCCACCAGATAAGCAATTAACAACAGATGCTAAACACGTGCACAACCTGCAATGCCTATACAAACCCACCATCCTTATGAAACAGCGTTTCCCCCAGAATTTTTGTTAGTCAAGGTGGTGGGGCGTTAAAAGTATATTTTTTTTGCCAAACAACTTTAGAAATTACATTCGCAACATGAAATCTTTATCTGTTCAGGGGACCTAGTCAAGGTGGTAGGTGTTTCTTGTCAAGGTGGCCGCCTTGGCAATAAAGTGCTGGGGGAAACCCTGTGAAATATATGCCATACAACTATCTTCACGTTTTTGTGGGACAGATGAGCGATTTAAGACCCAAATGAGCACTAGAACTGTAGAACTACAATTCCGACCTTTGGTTGAAGTTAGTGGTTTTACAAGAATCAGCCTGTGTGTGACTGATTAGTTTAGGAAAAGATGTGGTGCTAGCAGCTAGCAGTTAGCCACTCACCGAGCTGGCTTGTTCTCCTGATGGTAGAACTAGCTGCTGCCGCTGCTGCAGAGTTGCTGTCGTCGCTGTCCCTGTAGAGGTGCCTTGTATTGCAGACAAAACTGCTCTGCCGATAGTTTCGGCCAAAGACTCTGACATGTTTGCAATGCATATAAAATAGCAGTGTGTCTACGATGTCTGCACGCCTCGCCACTGAAGTTGTTACAGCGTCGTCATCGCCGGTAAGGTGGGGGATTTGTAGCGTCCCCCCCTAGTGGCCACTGGTGTCCCACCATCCAACACAGGACAAAACCAAACTTTTTAAAGTCATTATTACGGTTTTTAAACCATTAAAACGGTAATAATAATAACTTAAAGTTTTTTGCTTAAATTTCTGTTTAATGTTATTATTATAAAACAGCCAGTGGACACACGATGACGACCATGTGTGCACGCGAGCCAATCAAGTCATCTTGAGTTGCTGGATTGGAGAGCGAGAGAGAGAGAACTCTTGTGTCGGTGTGCCCCCTTGTGGCTAGTTGGTGTGGTCGGCTGGAAATTTGCATATTCGCCTAAACATTTAGATCCAACATTTAGATTTATATTTAGATTTAACATTTAGATTTAACATTTACATATAACACTTACATTTAACATTTAGATTTAGATTTAACATTTAGATTTAACATTTAGGTTCAACATTTAGATTTAACATTTAGATTTACATTTAACATTTAGATTTAAGTTTAGATTTAGATATAACATTTAGATTTAGATGTAACATTTAGATTTAGATTTAATATTTATATTTGACATTTAGATTTAACATTTAGGTATAGTATTTAGATTTAGATTTAACATTTAGATATATTATTTAGATTTAACATTTAGATATAACATTTAGATTTATTTTTTATGTTTACATTTATATTTAACATTTATTTGTAGCATTTAACATTTTGAAATAGCTATTTAAAATATATCTAAGATGAGAAATATTGTAAATGTGCAAAAAGGGGAGTCTGAAAAATTCACACCGTTTTAAAACACTGTTTTAAGCTAAATGTGACAATGTTGATGAAATTTTCAGCACAGTCAGCTTTACAAACGGCGCCTCATATTATTTCATTTGTTTGGTTTTGTTCTGATTTTACTGTGCACTGTTCACACGTTTTAAAATAGTTCTATAAATGTCAATAAACATGCCACTAATTTATCTAAGTTCCCAGCAGCACAGAAAGGAATGCAATAACAAATATCAGACCGTACTTTATCAGCTCTCACAAATGCAGCATTTAATACAGAATCTATAAAGTTCTAAATTCACTGCATTTTCACCAACACTAACCTCATTCTTAAAGTCCACGTTTCATTTACAGGGAAATCTTATTCATTTCACCAGTTGGGCAAAATAAACCAACATGCAGAACATCGAACCCATCTGTGAAAATAAAGGCAGCGCTCTAATGAACACACTCAGCACTGTCTACTCCCAGGCCTTTTCTTCTCCAGAAACACAATGCTCACAGTAAATGGGGGTTTAAGGCCCATCATCTTCCCAATCTGCCTTACAGTAAATGTAGATACAGCTACACTCTGTTTTCACCAGAT
>JAPEKM010000177.1:0-10497 GCA_027575975.1 Cathorops multiradiatus
CACAGAATTTTCAGAGATATATCAAGTATATTCAATATATCGCACAGCCCTAGTCTGAATCTTCGCTTCATATATATATCTTATTTTCAACTAGCC
The DNA here is from genome assembly GCA_027575975.1 of Cathorops multiradiatus. Lineage (NCBI taxonomy): Eukaryota > Metazoa > Chordata > Actinopteri > Siluriformes > Ariidae > Cathorops > Cathorops multiradiatus. Next base: position 97 of record JAPEKM010000177.1, read on the forward strand.
AGCTGGGCTGCCTCGTGACAGGAATTACCCACCAAATGACAAATTAAGTCGCCTCTGGTGACTGGACCACTGCAAATTTCGAGCCCTGAATAATAATAGTATGGTGTAATACAACACCATTTTTACTGTGTTGATCAGACATGTGTTGTCTGTTCTCTCAGAGCTCCAGGGCCAGAGTGCTGTAAACTTTTTCCATAGCAACAGTCATGCCATTGACGGGGGGGCATGCTTGTAGTACTTCACTGAGATGAGTTAGTTGTTATTGATCAGTATGGGAAGGTTTTGCTGTGATTTTTTTGGATGTGCAAATTGTTTTGAATGAAACACAGACATCAGGTTTTTTTTAATTTACCAAAAGTAATTGATCATCAGGAGAAAAAATGGAGACACTTCTAAACATAGACAGGGAAATGGGGGGAAACATTCAGTTGGACTCTGTGTTGAATGGAGAGGTCAAAAACCTGATGGTATGCTCACGTCATTACCATGAAGGTAAGAATAAATAAAATTAATTTCATAACTGCAGCAAGGTTCTCATTCTTATCCAGTGAAGTGAACATAAGGCCAAAAAAAAGTGTGTTTCATGTAACATGAAATTTTAAAATGGGGTCGGTAGGTAGGAAAAACTTTTTTTTTCTTAATTTTTTTGTTCAAAAAAATTAAGAAAAAAAAGTCAAAAAAATTCAAAAAAATTAGCACAAGTAAACATCTTAAATAGTATTTTGGCACAGAATCCTTTATACCACACATGGGCGTCGCCACCATTGAATGTTGCGGGGGCGTGTCCCCCTCACATTTCATAATTCATTTGGACCCCCCGCCCACATTTAACATAATGAATTCACCCAGCGCCGTTTCTATTGCTTCGTGAAAGAATCCATTCCACTTGATCGATAAGAGAATACCCAGACCACTGAAAATCCACGCCAGGTTTTCTGGGTGTTACCGACAACAACTCGCCGCATGCAGTTTTCTGGAAAGTAACATGGGAAATCAGTGTCTGGGGAAGGAATAGTGTAGCCCAGGCTTATAGTCATAAATAAATTGATCTGAATAAATAAATAATTTCATAACTAGTTAACTTAATTATTTAAATAAATAGAATTCATCTTGTGATCGAATTAATTTATTAAAAAGTATATAAGGGTTGTTAACCAATCAGGGAATTCGTAGGTTATTGGTTGTGACCTACTGCTTCCGGTTCCTCCTTTTCCCTGTCTCTCCTGATGGTGTTTACAGCACATATCCCACTCTCGTACAGAAGTCGCAAGGTCTATTGCCATCCGATCGAGAAGAGTGTTAAAATATGTTCTAAATTAGCTGGTGAACACTTGGAAATATTACTAAGCAAGTATTCGTTGATATTTTGTGACTTACGAGTTATATTGGCTGTGAGAGAGGCATTGATGGACACCCAGGCCAGCAGATGCTAATTGCAGCTAGCGATGCTAGTTTCTAGCCCACTCGGTGGTGAGTGATGTCGATGAAACCAGTCAGGCTTGTCATTATGATCAGCACTCGTGTTTGATGGCACAGATAAGCCGGGAGGGAATGCTGGTATTCTCGAGTTAAAGTATAATTTAGTTGAAGCTTATATTAGTGGCTAAAATGCTAATGTTATGCTAAGCAGGAGCTAGTTATTCGAAAGCTACCTGGAGCAGGGCTGGTGTGATTTCTGTGGGCATTAACATCATGTTAGTAGAGTCTAGCTCTTGCATAGCCACTGCTATCTTATATTTGTTCTATTTTTATCTTCCGTATATAGTATTTCATTCACGGTTAGTAATTTAGTAGGTAAACAATGCTGGGCCTATTTGATTTTGTCATTTATGTCCATGGTGATTTTAGAGGTCTAATTTTTAGTGCATTCTCATACTGTTCCTAGTGCAGAGAGATAATTAAGCACGTGAAGCCTGAATACCTCGGAGTCATTCTGAACACAGTGTTAATTGCATTATGTGCAAATTGTTACTGTTTACCGCTTAATCTATGTTGTACAACTAAGCATGATTTGAGCTAATTAATACAGACTGAGGTATTATTAATTAGTGATAATTCATAAGAAACATGATTAGAGATTTGATTAGATTAATAAATATGGTTTATACAGATAGTGTAAACATGATTAATTAATAAATACATAAACATAATTCGTGCAGACTGTGTATGAATATAATGAATATTGGGTTTTGTCTGGCCTGTCTACTGTATAGGTCAGGTTTTTTGGTAAGGTTTGAGTTGACTGCAATCATCCAAGAGATCCTCAGAGCTACAAGATTTCCCAGTTATCAGGCTGGGTGGCGAGCCAGACTTCGGACACTGTTGCACTGCTACGTCCATGAGAAGGTTCCTTCCATCACTGTGGTAGGATAAAAACTCAAACAACAGTGGACACCGACACAGATACGGGCCCCAACGAACCAGAACAGACTTGGGATTTAAAGGGTTTTATTTTATTTTTTATTTTTATTTTGTGCACACTTTATTTTCCATATGTGTATATTTGTATCATATTTGTCATTGTTGTGCTACAGCATTCTTTCTTCTACTGCTAGTAATACAACACAACGACATATATACACAAATTATTCTCCATCTCTTTAGTGATGTTAAATCACTGACTCTAAACAACAAAGTATCTTCTGGTATTGGTCCTTTCTAGTTTTATTGATATTATTGATGATTTAACTGTATCCCATTTCCACAAGTGAGAGGTTGGAAACAGAAGTGCCAAGCCAGCCAGGAGTCAGTGATTGGGCGTCAAGACTGAAACCATATCCAATATGTACTTCATACAAAAGTCAGGCATTAAAATCCCAAATGCACTTGTTGTTAGTGGGGTGACCTTGGTAGCAGACCATGAAGAACATGTCCTCGACTTCCTTAAGAGTTACAGCTCTATTCAGAGAGCCATTTTTGTTGAGGAGGTGTCATCTGAGTTTTACCAAAACCTGATTGTCAACTTTTCAAGTGGCCAGGCCTTAGAAAGTTTAGAGCCACTTTTGCCACATGATTTAGTAGTGCAGGGTGAACCACCCGCTGTTTTTGAGATAAAAGGACTAGGCAATGTGTACACTGCTAAAGTAGCAAAGACATACCAAGCTGGGTTAAGAGATTTAGCCAAGCTGAGTGGAAGAGAGTATGGAGAAATATTGAGAGAAATGATGGGTCAAAGGAGTGAGGACATTGAAGCTATGAATCCCATAGCCACAGAATCTGACATGGAGAACGTTGAGACCACAGTCCTAAGCCCACAGCTTTTCCCCCATGAAGATCCAGTGCTTCCTATCCAGCCTGTGGATAACCCTCAGATCAAAACTAACCTGAGTGTCACTGATACAGTTCCAGTTCTTCAGGAGAGGAGAGGCCCATCCCTATCGGTAAGAGACATGAACCCACCTGATATACAAAATGTTGTGGTAGAGCATATAGTACAGAGGGAGGAAGCTGCCCCACAGTTGCATTCTTCAATCAGGCTTCACTCTTTCTCTGGAAAGGTTCCCAGACCAAATAACGAAACTGACTATGATACTTGTCGCTCACACATCGAGCTGCTCTTGAACGATCCCAGCATGTCTCATCATCAGATATCCAGGAAGATCCTTGAAAGTCTACTTCCACCAGCAGTCGATGTGATAAAGGGGCTTCACCCTGAATCACCTCCCATAGCTTACCTGCAGCAGTTAGATTCGGCTTTTGGTACTGTTGAGGATAGGGAGCAGCTGTTTGCTCTTTTCATGAACACCCTCCAGGATTCAGGTGAGAAACCTTCCGCTTATCTGCATCGGCTGCAGTGGGTATTAACCCAAGCGATAAAGAGTGGTGGGGTTGCACCTGGTGACATAGATAAACATCTCTTTAAGCAGTTCTATAGGGGGTGCTGGGATAACACTCTGCTCATTAACGTGCAACTTGAGCAAAAGAAAAACAGTCCACATCCATTCTCAGACCTTCTGCTGTTACTCCACACCGAAGAAGACCATCAGGAGGCGAAAGCTATCCATATGAAGAGACATGCGGGTACTAAGCAAAGAGTTCAGGCTCAGTTCCATGTGGAATGTGCCTGCGTGAAGTCAGAGAAAGTGGAGTCAGAGGAGGGGAGCTGCCCTAGCCCCATTGAAGACCTGAGGAAGCAAGTAGCTAGTCTGCAGAGTCAGCTCGCTTCCCTTATGAGCAATGATAAGGGAAAAGGGTCAAAGGGAAGTAACAACAAAGGAGGAACAAGTAAATCTGAGAACAGAGTAGCAAGACAAGATGATGTGAAACCGTCATCGAGACAAAAAAGGAACAAACAAACAAACTGAGGCCCTGGTACTGTTTCAACTGTGGGGAGAACGGGCATATTGCCACAACATGCTCCAGCCCATCAAATCCCTCCCTTGTAGCTAAAAAGAAGCAGCTTGAGGAAAAGCGGTGCAACTGGGAAGCGCATGATAACTCAGGCTTACCTATAAACTCACAGCAGTTCCTGTGGTGGGACAGACAGGGACTGAGGAGAGACAACAATGTCCCTCAGATGTAGATTTCAGAGCCAAAGCTCAAGTGTGTTCCAGCCTGGAACAATCAGATCGAAAGGTTCCCTTTTAGTTTCCCAAGTGCTTAATTGGCTTCAAGTGTACAACCCAGGTGACTATGAGAGGCGAAGAGATAAACTGTCTACTAGACTCAGGCTCACAGGTCACAACAATACGTCAGTCACACTACAAACAGTACTTCACAGACCAAGAGATTAAGCCGCTCCATCATCTTTTAGAAGTGGAGGGGGCAAACGGACAATCTGTGCCTTACTTTGGCTACATAGAGATGACCGTATCATTTTCTGCAGAATTCACTAGAGTGCCAATAGATGTGAACACACTCGCCTTAGTCGTGCCAGATACCTCACAGTCCCTTATGTTGATTGGCACAAATACTTTAGACATACTGTTTGATATCTACTCCAGAACTGAAATGAGACACCGTAGGGCTATTCCACATGGCTATAAAGTAGTCCTTAAAGTCCTAGAACTGAGACAGAGGCAAGCCACAGATAGTCACCATGGCCTAGTGATGCTGCAGGGCAAGGACTCCCAAGTCATTCCAGCTGGTAGAACTGTAGTACTAGAGGGGATAGCACTTGCTGGTAGCATTCAGGGCGAGAGGTCAGTTATCATTGAGTATCGTTCTTCTTCCCCCCTGCCAGGTGGATTGTTAGTTAACCCTGGCTTAGTATATTTTCCTCAGTTAAAACCCTGTAAGATACCTGTCGTTGTCAGTAACGAGTCTGACCATGATGTAGTGATCCCTGCAAAATGTGCGCTAGCTGAAATTAGTGCTTATCATAGTATCTTATTGAAGTAGCATAGTATAGTTGAACAGACAAAGCCATAGAGTAGGCCAGGGTGTCAGACCTCCCAAGACTCTAGAGTAAGCTTTAATTGTGCTGAGTCACCCATCCCACCGGAGTGGAAAGAATGCATCACTCAGCAGCTCAACAACATGCCTGATGTGTTTGCGCAGCATGATCTAGATTTTGGCAAGACACAGAAAGTAAAACATCACATCACTCTCTCAGACGAGACTCCTTTCAAACAGCGTGCTCGACCGATTCATCCACAGGACATAGCAGCTGTCCGGAAACACATCCAGGAACTTCTTGATGCAGGAGTCATCAGGGAGTCAGATTCATCCATTTGCATCTCCAATAGTGGTGGTCAGAAAAAAGAACAACACAGTCCGGCTATGTATTGATTACAGGCATCTCAATCTACAGACCATCAAGGACACCTACACCCTTCCGAAGCTGGAGAACAATTTCCCAGTGCTCAGTGGCTCCCAGTGCTTTTCAGTCCTTGATCTGAAGTTGGGCTTCTATCAGATTGAAGTTGAGGAGGCCGACAAACCGAAAACCGCTTTTGTGTGCCCACTCGGGTTCTGGGATTTTAACCGCATGCCGCAAGGAGAGACCAACGTGCCCAGTACATTTCAAAGATTGATGGAGAAGTGCATGGGAGATATGCATCTGAAGGACATGCTAGTTTTCCTTGATGATGTGTTAGTGTTCTCGAAAACCCTGGAAGAGCATGAGGCAAGGTTAATAAAAGTGCTCACTCGCCTCAGAGAGTTTGGGTTAAAACTATCCCCAGAAAAGTGTGTCTTCTTCCAGATGTCTGTGCCCTACCTTCAGCACATGGTCTCCAGGAATGGGGTAGAGATGGACCAAGAAAAAATCGCAGCTCTCAAGACTTGGCCTGTTCCCCAGACCCTGTGGGAGTTGAGATCTTTCCTTGGGTTTGCTGGGTACTACAGAAGGTTTGTGAGGGGCTACTCCAACATCGTCAAGCCTCTCCACATCCTAACGTCTGGGTACCCACCTCCCCACAAGAAGTTGAAGTCCAAAGGGAAGGCAAGTCAGTACCACAAACCCAAAGAGCACTTTGGGAATCACTGGACATCTGATTGCCAGAGGGCTTTCGAACAGGTCATTCATAGCCTCACCACTGCCCCTGTGTTGGGCTTTGCTGATCCTCAAAAGCCTTACGTACTTCACACCGATGCCAGCACCACTGGGCTCAGCGCTGTCCTGTATCAGGAGCAGAAGGGCCAGCATAGCGTTGTAGTTTATGCAAGTAGAGGGCTGTCATGGATGAAAACTGGTATCCAGCACACAAGTTGGAATTTCTAGTGCTCAAATGGTCAGTGACAGAAAAGTTCAGCGATTACATTTACGCAACCACTTCACGATTTAACTGACAGTAATCCACTTACATACATACTGACCTCAGCGAAGCTTGATGCAACCAGATACAGGGGGCTGGCAGCGCTGTCTACATTCTCCTCTACCGCCATGGAAGACAGAATGGGGATGTGGATGGGCTTTCCCGCAGGCCTCATGGGGAATTGTCGAATGATCTCAAATCTCAGAAGGAGATGGAATGCATACAATGCTTCACCCAGGATCGCCTCTCAGATCCGGAGAATATAGATACAATGGATCACGCTGTTGTGCAAGCGATCTGTGAGAGGCAGCTCATTTACAGTCATGATGGGTGGTGGCACCAGTGGTGTTGCCCTGGTTGAAGCTCTGATGGTTGAAGCCATCTCTGCTGATGCTGTGTCTGACCACTATGGGCACAAAGACCAGCTTGGGGGTCTCCTAACCATTCACCACCTAACAGAGGCAGAGATAGTGAAAGAAAAAAGGGCTGATCAGTGTATTAGATACGCCATTTCCCAGATTGAGCATGGGGACAAACTGCCGCCTACCCTGCAAAATGAACTTCCAGATCTCCCACCCTTGCTTAGAGAAATGAATCACCTTGAGCTCCTCAATAACATCTTGTACAGGAGACGCCAAGTGGAATCCCAAACAACTTACCAGCTCATGCTCCCAGCCCGGTATCATGGCATTGTCCTGATAAGCTTGCTCGACCACATGGGTCACATGGGCGTTGACCGTACAATGGATCTCATAAGGACTAGGTTCTACTGGCCGAGTATGGCCATAGATGTGGAGAGAAATGTCAAGACCTGTAGGAGATGCGTGCGGAGGAAGGCACAACCTGAGAGAGCTGCACCTTTGGTCAACATTAACACCGCATGATCCCTTGAACTCCTCTGTATGGACTTTCTCTCTCTCGAGCCTGATAAAAGTGGGACCAAAGATATCCTAGTGATAACAGATCACTTCACCAAATTTGCGGTCGCTGTTCCAAACACCTAACCAGAAGGCCCACACAGTAGCGAAGTGTCTGTGGGAGAACTCCATAGTGCCCTATGGGATCCCTGAAAAGCTGCATAGTGATCAGGCACCTGACTTCAAATCCTGCACGATCAAGGAGCTTTGCCAGGTGGCGGCCATGCACAAAGTAAGGACAACCCCATAACACCCTAGGGATAACCCCATAGAGCGATTCAATCGCACCTTACTTAACATGCTAGGCACACTCCAAGACCAAGAAAAGTGTCAATGGCGTGATTTTGTGAGGCCTCTGGTCCATGCGTACAATTGCACCAGGAACGAGGTGACGGGGTTTACACCTTATGAGCTGCTCTTTGGGCATCAGCCTAACCTGCCAGTTGATCTGGCTTTCAACTTGCCAGTGCGAGAAGATCAACAGACTTCACACTCAGAGTATGTGAAAAACCTCAAGTCACATCTAGAAGAGAGCTACAAGTTAGCCATGGAGAATGCTGCGAAGATAGCACACAGGAACAAACTGAGATATGACAGACGTGTAACTGCCTCAGATCTGGAAGCCGGAGATAGAGTACTGGTCAGAAATGTCCGTATTCGAGGGAAGCATAAGCTTTCTGACAAATGGGAATCAACTGTCCATGTTGTGGTGAGACAAGCAGGTACACTTCCGGTTTACACAGTCAAACCTGAAAACAAGGATGGTCCTTTGAGGACATTGCACAGGGATTTGTTACTTCCATGTGGATACTTGCCTGCTGAGGAGAGCTGTGCGCCTGCCCGGGAACCATTGAGGTGCAGGCCAGTGACCCGTGCGAGTCCTGTTGTAGAGGAAGATCACTCATCAGAGGAAGGAGATGAAGAGATCATCCCAGTATATAGAGATGTTCAAGTCTCTGCAACCCCTGAGAACCAAGACCCAACTATACCTACAGTGCAGAATACACATCACGCTGACTCACCAGATGTCTGTCCTAATGTGCGTCCTGTAGATGACCAGAATGTAGGTAGCACTCCTGAACTTGACAAACCACCTGATAAGTCTTATAGTACTCTAGATGACCCCCTGACACACGAGTTGTACGTCCATCAGGGTGACGCTGAGACGCTGCAGTCGTCACACTAGCAGAACAGGTTGATGACACCGAATATCCTGCAAAAGAGAGTGACTTACCTGACAATGAGTATATCCAGAATGAACAGCTCACACTTCCCTTGGATCTGTCAGAGTGTAATGAGGATAAGGATGATGCTGGAAATGGAGAACCTGAAAAGGAAAGGAAGGATGAGACTGCTGGATTTGAGACACCTCGCACAGAGGAAGCTAATATCCCTGTCAGGAGATCAGAAAGGAATCATCATCCTGCACAAAGGCATACTTATCCTGAACTAGGCAACCCCTTAGTTACGGTTGTTAAATAGTTCCTTCAAGGCATAAGATCGGTCTTCATTGGGTCGCTGAAAGACAAAGATTTTGGTTACTTATCTGAAAGCCAAATGGTATAATGCCAGTTCCTGAGTGTCCATGTACAGGGACGTACATGAGTTCAGGAGTGGAGAGTGTAGCCCAGGCTTATAGTCATAAATACATTGATTTGAATAAATAAATAATTTCATAACTAGTTCATTTAATTCTTTAAATAAATAGAATTAATCTTCTAAGAAATAGAATTCACCTTATGTGATCAAATTCATGAAATAAAAAGTATCGAAGAGTCGTTAACCAATCAGGGAATTCGTAGGTTATTGGTTTTGACCTCCTGCTTCCGGTTCCTCCTTTTCCCTGTCTCTTCTGATGGTGTTTACAGCACATATTCCACACTCACACAGCAGTCACAAGGTCTATTGCCATACAGTTGATAAGAGTGTTAAAATATGTTCTAAATTAGCGGGTGAACACTCGGAAATGTTACTAAGCAAGTATTCTTTGATATTTTGTGACTTAAGGGCAATTTTATTTCAGCTTTTCTGCTGATTTCATATCCAAACACAGCACACAGGGAGGCGCTGTCTCCCTCCACATCAGCCCTCAGCTGGCAATGAAAGACAAAGACACACGTTATATATATATATATATATATATATATATATATATATATAGACTAGTAATTTGACACGTGTGATCATTTTGCCACTGACCTTCCCCGGCCTTGCCCTCCAATCTTAAACTGGGGCTCAACCACGTCCCCGCTGCCACGCCCTCTCAGTCATAATTTTCTTTCCATTGCAGGAAAGTAACTTTGGATAGTTTGTGCTATCTTTACATCCATGGCATCATACAAATAATGTGGGGTAAATTATTACAACAAAAGAGTAAAAGTGCAATTCTGTTGTCTGTCCTTTTGTGCAATTTGTATTTGATCAAAAAATGGGTCATTCGTCCACTGACTTTTAGTTTCTCCTCCAAAGGCATTCTGGGGAAAAAGGAACATTGAGTCAATCATCCATAAATATGTTCTCTGCCATCAAGAAGCTATTGAACAGCCAGAGAAAAATAATGCAGCTGTTTCTCAAGAGAAGTGAAAATTATTGTCCTTTTTGACAAACAGTCAAATTTAGAAAGTTTCCTCCAACTTTGGTCTTGTAGTGTCTGCTGTATATTTATCCTGCAGCCAAATTAGAAATATCTGAACATGATGTTTTTCTTTGAGCTTTAAGGCCTGTGAGGGGCGCTCTTTCTCTATTCACACAACATCTACCCAACATGCTGAGCTTCAAAGGACTGA
>JAPEKM010000184.1:0-10496 GCA_027575975.1 Cathorops multiradiatus
AACAGGCAGGACCTTCATCTGTTTCTCAGTGTTTTAAGTTGCAGGCTGATCCTGACCTCAACTCCGCCCCACTGAGATGATGACTGCCACATCCAGATGAGAATGAGCCAACAATTCCTGTTACAACACCACTGGTAGCAGAGGGAGGAGCCCCAGTCCTCACATCATCTACGCCCAGCGCACCTCCCCCACAGGCCCTGGCGCAGCACCCACTCTACCCAGACCTGTCAGAGGCCACAGGTCCACCACCCAGATACGAGGACTGCCCCATGACACCTCATTAGAGCAAGCCATCGCTACTGATGACAAGGAAAGAGAGAAAAGCTAAAGAACATGCAGCAGGCTCACATCCAGAAGATGATGGCAATGAGGTGTTGAACATGCCGATGGTAGTATGAGTGTGAGGGATCATATTGACCAAAATAAGTGAGACTGGGTACAAGCATGTAAACTAACCAGAGAGATTGGGGGAAGATCAGAGAGGATTGTGGGAAATGCTTGAAAGCTTGATCCACACACTTCTACTGATCTCCACAGCTATATAACTGTGGCTCAAGCACAAATGTAATTTCCAGATCTGTACCTAATGCCCAGCAAATGTACAGATGACAAGAGAACAGGTCAACTCCTCTCATACAAAAGACTTAAAAACGTCCCTTTCTCAGTTGCAACAAATAACCAACTGTACAACTCCTACATTAAAAAAAAGTAAAAAATCAAGAAAACTCAAAGACCAAGCATAAACGAAGTGGAGAACACATCTACCCATACCTACACCTCAACCTGCAGGTCACCAAAGGGCTCTGGTGATCTGCAGTGGTGAGTTTGTCACTCCACAATATCAACCAGTAGTTTTCTGTTCAAATGTAACCTCAGTCGCTACATTTACCTGTACAAAATATTCTGTTTTTTGCTCTTGTCCTAAGCTGGTTACATAGCTAATTAAAATTAATATTTCACTAATAGGCAGGGTACACCCTGGACAAGTCGCCATGTCCTCACAGGGCTAACAAAGACAAACAGCCATTCACATTCACACCTACAGTCAATTTAGAGCCACCAATTAGCCTAACCTGCATGTCTTTGGACTGGATAAATCGGAACACCTGGAGGAAACCCACGCAGACACAGGGAGAACATGCAAACTCTGCACAAAGGCCCTCATCAGCTGCTGGGCTCAAACCCAGGACTTTCTTGCTATGAGGCGACAGTGCTAACCACTACACTGCCATGCTGCCCAAATTCTGAATACCCAAATTCTGAATACCCAAATGAAATATGCTGTTTACCTGTCCTGTGTCAAATTCCAAATATTATCATATTCGAAATAATCATGAAATATTAGTGTGCATGTGTGGCAGTGGGGGCATGGTCAAATATCAGTTTGTGAATCAAGGACAGGGCCAGGGAAGGTGAGTGGCAAAATGATCACACCTGTTGCCAACAATTAATGTGTGTGTATCTGTTTCAGTGATGACGGAGCAGAGAAAAGGAGGGAGAGGGCTGAAAGCTGGGATACTGTAGGGGACCACCCATGGAGTCCTCCCTGCTGAAGGATGTCCTTGCTGTTGCCCAACAGAGTCAGCACCAAATGCTGATCAGCCTCTGAAAGGAGCAGGAACAATGCTTTGAAGCCTTGCTGCTGGCCCAGCAGGAAGCTCACCAGGAGTTCCAGCACCTGCTCGCATAGGTGGGGTCTTCAATCGCCACTGCTGTGGACCCACCCCATGTCACGCTCGCAAGGATGGGGCTGTATGACAACCCAGAAGCCTTCATCATGCAGTTTGAGCAAGTGGCCGAGGAACAACAAGGTTTGAGCAAGTTGCCAGTCGAGCAACACGTGGCTCGTCTACTACCACTTCTGTCCAGAGAAGCCCAGCTCACCGCACAACAGTTCCCCACCAACAGTCAGCTTGATTATGCCGACTTGAAGCAAGCCATCCTGCAGCATATCAGCTGCTCCCTGGAACAACACCATCAGCGCTTCTGCATGCTGACACCAGAGGAAGTCAGTTGGCTGTTCAATTTTGGCCAGCAGCTGCAAGACGCCTGCCAGTGGTGGCTGAAGGCAGAAAACCGTGATGCTGAGGGGATCATTGACATGATAGTACTGGAGCAGTTCATCACGTGGCTGCTGGAAGGGACACCGGAGTGCCACTCCCCGGCATCACTGGACTGAGTGATTGAGTTGGTGGAGGACCATTTGGCAGTTCCAGCAGCAGGCGGACATTCTGCCTCTTCTCTCATTCTCTCCTTTTCTCCCTCTCCCCCTCTCACCTCTTCCTGTCCTTGCCCTGTTCCCCCACTGTGGAAATGCCCCCCTTGCAGCCAGCTCACCACACCCATGGGGTCCCCCTCCCTTCTTTCTCTTCTGTGTCTGTGTCTTCTCCCCCCCAGGTGAGTGATCTCCAAAATGCTGGTGCAGAGGTGAAGCCTGGGCTGGTATGCTTGCACTCCAGGGAACCCAGGCATCCCCAGGGCCAGTGCTCTGCGATGGAGGTGGGAGCTGTGGTCCAGATACCTGATGTGCCAGAGGCTGCCCTTGATTGGGCCAGAGCGTATTGCATAACAGGAAGTATTCAAGGGGATATACATCATGTATAGGTGGATTCTGGCTGTAATCAGACCTCAATCCATCAAAGCCTGGTTCAAGGTGAGGCATTGGGGAAAGCACAAGTGGTGAAAGTTTTGTGTGTACATGGGGATGTTCATGAATATCCAATAGTGGCCATCCACATTCTATTTCAGGACACAAAGCATAGTGTAGAGGTGGCAGTTAGCATGTGCCTCACCCACCCAGAAACCCTGTGGAGAGAATGGCCAGGGCTTCAAGGCTTAATGGAGCATGTAGTAATGGGCAGGTCCTGTGGTAACGCGTCATGGAGGAATTCTGGTGTGGCACTGACTGAGGAAGCCGTCTCAGAGCCGTCTGTGTCAGCACTGCATCAGAGTGATACAAGGAGCTGGGAGTGGCCTTCCCCTCCCCTCTCTCTCAGGGATTCCCTCAAGGATTTCCTGTTAGAATAAACATAAGATGAGACTCTGTATCATGCCTTTAACCAAGTGAGAGTATTCAATAATCAAACTATCCAGCCAAATATAATACCCTCCTTCCCATACTTTGCAATTATTAAAGATAGGTTATACCGAGTGGCGCAGGACACCCAAACCCGTGAACAAATAGCCCAATTATTAATCCCACAGAGCCATAGGGAACTTGTATTCTATGTGGTTCACTTTAACCCGATGGCCAGACACTTGGTTCAGGATAAGACACTAGCCTGAATAATGGCCCGCTTCTATTGGCCAGGGATTCACCCATTGGTGGTTTGTGGCTTGCCACAAATGCCAGCTGGTGAATCCAATGGCCACTCTAAAAGTGCCCTTGCACCCTCTCCCTCTAATCAAGATCTCCTTCGAAAGAATTGGCATGGATATTGTCGGGCCATGAGATCGGTTGGCACGAGCATATATCGCTTTATTTTAGTCCTAGTGGACTATGTAATGCAATATCAGGAAGCAGTCCAGCTGCATAACATTTCCATATGGAATGTGGCAGAGACACTGTTCCAAATTATCTCCTGAGTCAGGATTCCCAAATAAATCCTGACTGACCAAAGCACGACATTCATGTCATGCACACTTCATCAGCTTTATGAGTTATTGAGGATTAAAACCGTCTGTACCAGTGTATATCACCCAAAAACAGATGGCCTGGTAGAACGATTCAACCGAACACTTAAAAACTTAATTCAAAAGTTTGTAAGCAAAGATGCACGTAATTGGGATAAATGGCTTGAGCCCCTGTTATTTGCAGTATGAGAGGTCCTGCAAGGCTCCATGGGATTCTCCCCACTCAATTTATTATATGGGTGTAAGCCTCACAGCATTTTGGATGTGCTGCAGTAAAATTGGGAGGAGGGACCATCAAATAGTAAAAATGAAATCCAGTACATTCTCAACCTGTGCTCAAAGCTTTACACACTCAATAATTTAACCCACGAGAATTTACAGTAGGCCCAAGAACATCAATCCCAGCTGTAGAACAGGGGTGCACACCTTAGAGAGTTTACACCAGGAGATAAAGTACTCATATTATTGCCCACTTTGAGCTCAAAATTGATCACCAAGTGGCAAGAGCTTTTTGAGGTCACACAATGACTTGGGGACATTGACTATGAGGTGAAGTGACTGGATAAGGGTGGGGTACTATAAATATACCACCTTAACACATTAAAACATTGGAATGAGGGGGTCCCCATGGTGTTGGTAGTTCCAGAGAGGGAGGAGCTTCGGCCGGAGGTAAAAACGAAAGTAACTACTCAAGCCACTCCAGTCCCTTGTGAAGAATACCACTCACCAGCCCAACTTATGGAGGTTGGCAGGTTGCAAGCGGAATTTTCTGACATGTTCTCATCCCTCCCCAGCTTCATGCACCTCTTAGAACACCACTTTTAGATGCCCCCAGGGGTGGTGGTGCATAGCCGCCTATACCACTTGCCTGAACTCAAGAAAGCGGTGGTTCAGGACAAATTCAAGGCCGTGCTCAAAATGGGAATAATCAAGGAGTCCCACAGTGATTGGACTGGTCCTGGTCCCAAAGATCAACATGATGGTCTGGTTCTGTGTGGACTATAGTTAGTGCTCTGATGGAAAAGATTGCAGCATTAGAGGTGTGCAAAGGGTTAGGGTAGAAAGGGTTAGTAAGAATGAAAGCAGTGTAGTTTCTGCAGGGGAAAGTACCATTGATGGAGTTAGCAATCCCCCAACTCTGGCATTAGAGCCATCACAGCGGGGTGAAAGGGTGACGACTCAGTGGCATAATCATGGAGTCAAAGCTGCTGCTGAGGCTTGCCCACAGGAGCACCACTCCTCTCTGCTTCACATTTCAAACAGGTTCACTCTCCTCAGTGATGCACCTGCTGAGAAACCTGAAAGAGCTGTGGTTATAAGAGACTCTATCATACGGCATGTGAAATTAGCTAGGCCTTTGGGGCACCAGCAGCTTTAGTCAGGTGTATACTGGGAGCCAGATCACTGGAAATAGCAGGTAATCTTAGGGTCCTAGGCAAGCACAGGTTCTCAAAGATAGTGATTCATGTAGGAGCTAATGATACTGTATATGGCTTCATCAGCCTGAGGTTACTAAGAAGTTTGTAGAGGTGTTTAATTTAGTGAAGGCGATGTCTGATGGTGCTCTGGCCCCATCCCAATGCGGCGTGAAAACAATGTGGGCTTTATCAATAAGTGGACTAATTTTGAGGACACTGTTGGCCTTGTTAGGGTGGGATAGTGGAACGTGCTCCTCTCATTTCTGGCAGCATATAGTCTCAGAACAGGCTGAGTTAACTTCTGACAATCCAGAGCCAAGGATAGGGAGCAGACAAACAGGCTAAACTGAGTGCCTGCTAATAAAGTAATCACTCAGGGTCCACTATATCGAGACTGTGTCTGTTCCCCAGGCTAAACAAAAAAGTAGAAATACTCAGAGTTTGTTCTAGTAACTGAATTAATCTAAAATTAGATCATGCTGACTGTCCAGCCACTGCCAGCATCTTTGATCTAAAGGTAGGATTCTTAAATATTAGATCTCTCACATCTAAAGTGCTAATGGTTAATGAACTTATTACTGATCATGAGTTTGTAGTGTGTTTTTAATAGAAACACGGATTACCCCAAATGAATATATAGCATTAAATGAAGCTAGTCCTCCTGAATACAGTTATATACACTCACCTCGTCTAACTGGCAGAGGAGGAGGTGCCGTGGTTATTTATAATGATTATCTAGGTGTAACACAAAAACTTGGTTATAAATTCAATACGTTTGAAGTTCTTCATACTAATATAATGTATGTAGCCTTGAAAAATAAGTCTACCCAGTCAATTATGTTACTTATTATTTACAGGCCCCTGGGCCATATTCTGATTTTCTTTCTGAATTTGCAGCTTTCATCTCAGACCTTGTTTCTTTAGACAAAGCTTTAGTTGTAAGAGATTTTAATATTCACTTTGATAACGCAGAAGATCCTCTGAAAACAGTGTTCATGTCCATTTTAGATTCAGTAGGGGTTAATCAGAATGCCATTGGTCCTACTCATAATGGTGGTCACACTCTCGATCTAATACTAATTTTCGGGTTAAATATAGAAAACATTGTCACAATTCCACAGTCTGAAATTATCTCAGATCATTATCTCATTCAAAATATGTCTGAGCAATAATATATGCACTTCGCAATGCTACTGTATAAAATGTACATTCACTTCAACTACTGCACAAAGTTTTATAAATAGTCTCCCAGAGATATCAACCTTAACTGGATCACCATCAGCCCCCATAGAACTCGATCAGCCAACTGAATGCTTAGAGTCAACATTCTGCTATACTTTAGATCATGTAGCTCCACTTAAAAGAAAACTGACTGGAGAGGAAAACTTAGCACCCTGGTCAGCCCCCATTAGATTACACTCGTATTTAAAAACTGACCACTCAAAAATTAGAATGTAAATGCTAACAAACAAAACTGGTAGTATTCCAATTACCATGGAAGGAGAGCTTCCTGAAGGATAGAAAAGCTCTTCTTGCTGCTAGATCAACGTATCTCTCGATCCTAATAGAGGATAACAAAAATAGTACTAGATTCCTATTTAATACTGTCACAAAATTAACTAGGAAAAAGACCATTACAGACGCATGCACACCTGCAATATGTAGTAACAACAACTTCATGATTTTTTTTTTAATGACAAAATAGAAAATATCCAACAAAAAAATGTAAACTACGAATTTAAGCCCAGACAATTTAAGTAACCTTGTAGTAACCTTGTGTAGAAGTGTGAAAGAATATGTAAAAAAAATTGGTTAAAATATCACAGATTCCAAAATGGCTGACTTCCTGTTAGGCAGAGCTAATGCAAACAAGTGGGAAATATGTTTGCCTTAGTGAGGACAATGTTCCCTCCAAAACTCATGAACATCAAACAAGCTGTGTGACAACCAAAACAAAAAGTTTTAAAATAGGGGGCACGATGAAGCTGATGAGGCCAACCTACGCTAATTTAAAATATTACCTCAAAAGATATCCCACAACAAATGTCAGGGGTAGGTTCCATGAGATTTTAGTCATTGTAAGCCCCTCAGAACAGCACGGGAAAATTTCAAAATCCCATATTCCATTGAACATTGGCTGCCATGATGTTCTAATTTGAGCTATTCCTTCACAATGCCTTCTAATTGCCACTATTCCTTCACAATTGTCATCCCGTATGTCTGAAGTTTATTCTTATTTATTCAGTTTATTTCAAGGAAAATCGATAAACTGGCAAGGATAAGTTTGAAAGAGTATGTAAAAAAAAATACAAATTCCAAAATGGCGACATCCTGCTAGGTGAAGTCAAATACAACTAAGTGAACTTTGTCCTGTATCACAAGAGTATTGATCACACAGGAAGAGTATGTCAAAATGTAACAAGTGTTTTGGCAATGGAATCATTACTGACCATGTTGAAATGGAGGCACTATACCAGAGGGTCACTTTGCCCAAAGTGGATATCATCAAAACCATTATTTATTATAACCTGTGAAGTTTGATCTGTATCAGGCAATGCACAGTGAATTGATGACTCATTTCCTATTTGCATGGCATAATGCATAAATTTATTGGTTCGCCATTTCAACATCTTGCGAAATATCACAAATGCATTCGGAATTTAAAATCAGCAACAGCTTGACATCACATATACCAAATATGGCTTGAATCCAACAAACCATCTAGGAGGATGTTTTCGCACAGAGAAAAAAAAATTATTAATAATAATAATAATAATAATAATAATAATAAGAAGAAGAAGAAGAAGAAGAAGAAGAAGAAGAAGAAGAAAAAACAGGATGAAAACAATAAGGCTTTGCACCTATGATGCAGGCCTATAGCCTGCACCTCAGTGCTTGGGCCCTAAATATAGCCACTGGCAGCTATAAAGGGCCCTCACACATGAGAACATGCCAAAAACAATAAGGCATTGCACCCGGGGCCAAGCCTCTATCTGATGTGTCTACCAAAGTTTATGAGTCAGAGTTTCTGGGCAATGGAATCATTACTGTCCAGGTCCAAATGGTGGCACTACACAAGAGGCTCACTTTGGGCATAAGGATATCGCCAGAAACCTGATGTCTTATAACCTGTGAAGTTTTAGCTTTCTCAGGCAATGCATGGTGAATTTATGACACACTTCCTGTTTGCATGGCGAAACATACAAATTTATTGGTTCACCATTTCAACATCATGCAAGATATCACAAATCCTGTTGCAAGTCAACTGACTAAAACAATGTGCATTTCAGTTTCGTTCATCTTGGGGAACACCACACATCTACCAATTTTGACATGGATAGGTGAAACTATATACTGGGCAGGTGTCTCAATTACATATGAGAGCACTGTGGAGTTCCCCGGACACACCAGGGGTCAAGCCTCTACCCCTGAGTAGCAGTGGCCAGGACTGACATGAGTACCAAATTTGATGAGTCAAAGTTTTTAGGCAATGGAATCATTACTGTTCAGGTCCAAATGGTGGCGCTAATTGGGCGCTAAGAGGGCCAAATTGGGCATGTGGATATCATCAGAACCATTGTATCCCATAACCTGTGAATTTTTAGCTATTTCAGGCAACGTATGGTGAATTTTTGACATGCTTCCTGTTCATGCAGTATAACAAATTTATTGGTTTGCCATTTCATCATCTTGCAAGATGCTTTTTTTTTTCTCAACCCATGGCAACTTAAAATCAGCAACATGATTTTAAGGTAGAAATGCCATATTTGGTAGACATGATGTCTACCAAATATGGCATGAATCCAACAAACTGCCAAGGAAGAGTACATCAAAATGTAACACATATTTGGCAATTGAGTCATTGCTGCCCATGTCCAAATAATGGCGTTATACCAGAGGGTGTCTTTGGGCATGTGGATAGCTTCCAAACCATGATATCCTATAACCTGTGAAGGTTGAACCGTATCAGGCAATTCATGGTGAATTTATGACTCACTTCTTGTTTGCGTGGCATAACGTATAAATCTATTCATTTGCCAATTCATCTCGAGACATATCGGAAATCCCTTCACAATTTAACATCTTGCAACATATGTTTGCAATTTAACATCAGCAACATGGCTTGAGATGATGTATACAGTACCAAATATGGCATGGATCCAACAAACCAACAAGGAGTTGTTCATTAAAACGTAACACGTGTCAAAACGCACAAAACCAAAAAATATCTCATGTCCTTTTGAATATAGCTGATGCAATGTATAGGCAATTTTGTTCATCTCGGGGCACTCCACACAACTACCGAATTTGACATGGATAGGTGAAACTATATACCGGGCAGGAGTCTCCATAATATATGGAGGCACTATGGAGTCCCCCGGACACACCTGTGGTCAAGCACCTATGGCTGAGTTTCAGTGTTCATGACTGAAGTGTGGATCCAATTTCATGAGTTTTTGAAAAATGTACAAGGTGTCAAATCTGTATTTTTGAACTAGGAGGTGCTATGGAGTTAATGAAACTCACCTAGACTAATTTACCAAATCACCTCAAAGTGTATCATAGGACAAATATATGTTCAAAATTTCATGAGTTTTTAGCCATCGTAAGCCCCTCAAAACAGCATGGGAACATTTCAAAATCCCACAATCCATCCAACATGGCTGACTTCCAGTTGAGCAGAGTCAAATACAACTAAGTGAACTTTGTCTTGGATCACACAAGTATTGATCACATCAAATTTTGGGCCGATCCAAACAACTTCATCTCAACCATAGCTCGTTCTTGGGGGCACTATAGAGCTGCAGGACCACGCCCAGTCCCTTGCTCAGTGTAAATTTTTGATTTTATGCACATTTGATCAGTGTGCCAAAATTTGTGAGTTTTTGAGCATCACAAGTGCTTTAAAAATGAGTTCCTCTGCAGAGAAAAATAAATAATATAATATAATATAAAGAAGAGGAAGTGAAGAAGAAGATGCTGAAAACAATAGGGCTTTGCACAGTGCTCGGGCCCTAACTAATAATAAATATAGCCGCGGCTATATTTGAATTTCCCTCCAGGGATTAATAAAGTAATTCTGATTCTGATTCAAGTGCCCTCACACTCAAGGCTTATTGTTTTTGGTGTGTTTTCTTATTATTATTTGGGCCTGAGCACCAAGGTAGGTGCAAAACCCTATTGTTTTTGGCCAGTTTTTTATTTGGGCCCGAGCAGTGGAGGTGCAAGCTGCACTGGAGGTGCAAGGTGTATTCATCAGGATTCTTCTTTTTTTTTTAGAGCCAGAGGTACAAAGGTGTATTGTATACATAGGGATTCTCTCATCTCATCTCATTATCTCATTATCTCTAGCCGCTTTATCCTTCTACAGGGTCGCAGGCAAGCTGGAACCTATCCCAGCTGACTACGGGTGAAAGGCGGGGTACACCCTGGACAAGTCGCCAG
>JAPEKM010000365.1:0-10456 GCA_027575975.1 Cathorops multiradiatus
GATTAATGAAAGTAATTCAGTTTCTCTAAGGGGAGTAAAACATTCTAATTGCTGATCTGATACAGTTATATTGTTAATTACAGGGTCACTTACATTGTCTGACCTTAAATTAGTAGTTTGAATTTTTTGTTGGATATTCTTAATTTTGTCATTTAAAAATTTATGAAGTTATTAAAGTGGCCAGAGAGTGTACACTGCTTTTAGTCTTTGAAGTCCCATGGGGCACTCTATCCTGTCTCACTGAGTTGCTTTTGATACAAGCAAATTGAATGTAATACAACTAAAAGCAATCTTATAATAAAGAATGGTTTATATCTAGTTAAAATAACTGTTTTAATGTTGTTACTGTTGTTTATTATGGTGTTAAATTATGTGATGAGTGGATTTGGGGGGACATTGCCTGTTCAGTCAAGAACCAGCCAGTTTGCTTTTTTTTTCTTTCTAAATTTTGTTCTGAAGTGTTCATCTGAAGGGAAAGGACACTCAGATTGCAAGTGAACTGTAATTTGCTGTAATAAGGAGTCAGTTTTAGCAAAACAAGTCCAAGCAATCATCTACCTTTTAAAGGGGAATTGAACTCCCCCACCCTCTTTATTACATTTGAGCAGTTCTAAATATTGACTTATCAGTTTCTAGTAATTTCATAGAGTATTTGTCAATACATGCAGTTTTGAGATATGTTCTTTTTTCCCACCAATAATTATTTTGAAAAATAAATGGTACTTCGATGAATGTACTGTATGGCTCTAAGTACGTGGAGTTGTTAGCACCAGGTTTGCTCATTGGGGATAGATTAGGGATAAAATGAGTTCATGTTTAAAGTCATTCAAATTCTGTAAAGCTGCTTTGCGACAATGTCTATTGTTAAAAGTGCTATAAAAATAGACTTGACTTTTGTCAAAACATAATTTTTAAAAGACATAAAGGAGTCACAAATCACTGTACATTCTACTTGCAAATTTATTTGTGTGAATATCAGTCACTTAGGAACTTAGCTCAGAGAAACGCAGGCTGGAACACTCATTCAGGAAGTGCCCCGATACAGTAGATGAATACATTCATATGATTCAAGTGTGCAAAGGCAGGTAAAACATCTTGATGCTGTAGCCTCTTGATTGCCTTTTTCTGAACAAGAATGTCTGTGAAGTCATTATGAGTAACGTTTTTGTCTGTATCAGCTGAGGTGTGTCTGTACAATGTGTGTAATATGGATTTTACAATTTAATGGTTCCCTATGCATGAGTGTGTGTGTGTGGGGGTATTTTAATTAGTTTTAAAATTATTTAAGTAATAAATATAAAAACTGCCAGAGGTGCCTAGAAATCGCCGTATGCGTGCTTAGAAAGGGTCAAATATGAACTCCTCAAAGAAAACAGTTAAAGAACTGTGTTTTCAAACAATACACTCGACACAGTAAGCCAGAACATGCATATATTTCACATGGTATTGGAACAGTGGGAATATATCGATAAAATATTATATACATACTGTACGTTAGAACTCATGATCTTGACAATTTATTAATCACGAAACCATGCACTGGTTGGTTCTGATGGCAGGCTTTGGATTTCATTCTTATTCTTGGATCATTCATTCATTCATTCATTCATTCATTATGACCTTTTCCTTCTACTTGAATGTGTTGCTTGACTGATCTGCTAGAAAGATGTTGTTGTTGTTTGCCTTGATGGAAGGGACTCTTGAAGTCAAGTTGGATGTGATTGTGCTCACCGGATGGTCTTTGTTATCACTTCCAGGGAAGCTGCACGAGAATGCCGCCGGAAGAAGAAAGAGTATGTCAAATGTCTCGAGAATCGTGTTGCTGTGCTTGAAAATCAAAACAAGACACTCATTGAAGAACTGAAGGCCTTAAAAGACTTGTACTGTCGCAAAAATGAATAAGAAAAGAATGTTGGAGGTCACACATTGGAGACTGTGCTCTTTGCAGGTTACTGAAAGCACTTTTCACTCACTGTTTAGTCACTGCTTGCAAATGCAGAAAAAAATGCCACAGATGCATTGTTTATATTGTTTTATAACTTGGAGTGTGTGTGTGTGTGTGTGTGTCCGTCCGTCCGTCCATCCGGTGGTTGTCTAACAGAGCTGATTTGCTAAACTGAACCAGCGAATGTTGTACTTTGCCTTTGTCACTTGTGCTTTTCGCAGGCAGGCAGCTAAAGAGTGTCGCCGCAGAAAAAGGGAGTATATAAACTGCCTGGAGGCCCACGTCTCCATGCTGCAACAGCAGAACAAGAAACTCACGGAAGAGCTAAATTATCTGAAGGGAATCTGTGATGAGAAGTCAAGTTAGGTCTTAACAGTTACTGCCTCGTTGCACTGCCTCTGATTCTCCTTTTTTCAGTTGTTCTCCATGTTTAATCTTCTGCTTCAGTTTGTTTTATAGCTATGTTTTGGACGGAAGAAATATTCCAGCACAAAAAACATGCTATCCTGGATTTTAACAAAATAAATGTGTTAGCTATTGTTTTATCAATGGTTCAATTTGAAATGTTTACAATATAGAAAGATAGACTATATATTAAAGAAGCTCTTACATGTGTATATTTGATTGTACCTACCTTACCTTTACTTTTAGATGTGTTTGAATTGAACTTCAACAATAATAAATAATTACAATAAATATATTTTTGGCACTTCATTTTTCAGGTTTTTATGCATAACCCTACATATTTTTACATAATATTTTGTTACGTGTGTGTGTGTGTGTGTGTGTGTGAGTATGAGAGATTGATTGATTGATTGATTGATTGATTGATTGATTTACAGTTTTGGTACTGAGAAGATGATGATTAGGATATAAACTTGTACTTGTCTGTTGCGTAGCTGTATAAAGAGTAATACCATTGTAGTTCTGCAATTGACTTATAACAGAAACAGACAAAACAAATAAACAACAAAAAAGTGGCATTTCCCATGATGGCCAAAAAGATCAATATTAGCCTCATCAGACCAGAGAATCTTCTTCCATATGTTTGGGGAGTCTGCCACATGCTGTTGGGCAAATTCCAAATGTGTTTTCTTAAGCAATGGCTTTTTTTCTGGCCACTCTTCCATAAAGCCCGGCTCTGTGGCATGTATGGCTTAAAATGGTCCTATGGACAGATACTCTCATCTCCACTGTGGATCTTTGCAGCTCCTTCAGTGTTATCTTTGGTGTTTTTGTTGTGTCTCTGGTTAATGTCTTCCTTGCCTGCCCTATGAGTTTTGGTGGGCGATCTTCTCTTGGCAGATGTGTAGTGGTGACATATTCTTTCCATTTTGCTATAATGGATTTAATGGTGTTCCATGGGATATTCAAAGTTTAGGATATTTTTATAACCCGATCCTGATCTATACTTCTCCACAATTTTGTCTCTGACCTGTTTGGAGGCCCTTTGGTTTTCATGTTTCTTGCTTAGTAGTGTTGCAGAGTCAGGGTCCTTCCAGAACAGGATGCTTTATAAAGACATCATGTGACAGATCATGTGACATTTTGATTGCACACAGGTGGATCTTAATCAACTAATTGTGTGACTTATGAAGTGAATTGGTTGGACCAACTCTTATTTAGGGGTTTCATACGAAAGGGGGTGAATACCTCTGCACATGCCAGATTTCTGTTTTTTCATCTTAATTATTGTTTTTTCACAATAAAACAACAATGTGCACCTTTAAAGTAGTAGGCATGTTGTGTAAATCAAATGGTGCTAATCCTCCAAAAATCCATTTTAATTCCAGCTTGTAACATGACAAAATAGGACAAACACTAAGGGGATGAATACTTTTGCAGGACACTGTAGTTCTGGCTGTTACATAAAAGGTTGGTTTATAGTAATGCACTAGTTCTAATATGTTATTTCTACAGTAACAGCTATGAGAAAAGAATAATTCATAATAGTTGAAATGGGGAAGCTTTCTATAATTTAACTGTCACTAAGTTTACCATTACAGGATATGGAAAACCTAAGGACAGAGGGCTTTTCACTCTCTGGTTTCCCTGTAACATTTGCTGAGAAAATGAAAGGTGGTAAGAGAATGACTGTTTCTGGCTACTATAAGTGATAATAGGAACTACTTTTGTGGACAAAAAAGGCTGGCCGGAAAAGGTGCACAAGCAACAGAGATGACCACAGCCTGGAGAGGATTATTAAGAAAAGTCAATTGAAGAACTTGTGAGGGCTTCACAAGGAGTGGACTGAGGCTGGTGTCAGTGCATCAAGAGCCACCACACAGACATCTTAAGGAGAGGGACTACAACTGTTGCATTCCTAATAACAATCCAGAAACAGAGACAACATCAGAAGCCTCTTACCTGGGCTAAGGAGAGAAATAACTGGACTGTTGCTCAGTAGTCCAAAGTCCTCTTTTCAGATGAAAGTAAATTTTGCATTTCAGTTGTAAATCAAGGTCCTAGAGTCTGGAGGAAGAGTGGAGATTCACAGAATCCAAGGTGTTTGAAGTCCAGTATGAAGTTTCCACAGTCTGTGATGATTTTGGGGTGCCACGTTATCTGCTGGTGTTGGTCTACTGTGTTTTGTCAAGTCCAAAGTCAACACAGTCATCTACCAGGAGACTTTAGAGCACTTCATGCTTCCATCTGCTGACAAGCTTTATAGAGATGCTGATTTCCTTTTCCAGCAGGACTTAGCACCTTCCCATAGTGCCAGAACAAATACAAAGTGGCTTGTTGACCATTATATTATTGTGTTTGATTGGTCAGCCAACTCGCTTGACCTAAACCCCATCGAGAAACACCCAACCCAAAAATACAGACAAGCTGAAGGCCACTTTCAAAGCAACCTAGGCTTCAAAAAACACCTCAGTAGTGTCACAGGCTGACCGCCTCCATGCCACACCACATTACTGCAGTAATTTGTGGTAAAGGAGCCCCAACCAAGTATTAAGTGTACAACCTCAATTCCCAAAAAAGTTGGGACACTGTGTAAAACATAAATAAAAACAGAATGTGAAAATGTGTAAATCATTGAAACCCTATATTTAATTGAAAATAGTACAAAGACAACATTTAAAATGTTGAAACTGAGAACTTGAGAAATTGTTTTTAGAGTTCTTCATGAGAAGTTTATTGTAAAAATAATTTCTCAAACTTGAGAAATTGTTTTTATAATACAATTTCTCAAAAGACTGAAAAAGTTGTGTGTTGCTAAAAAAAAAAAACTAATTTGATTAATTGGCAACAGGTCAGTAACATGACTAGGTATGAAACAAGCATCCAAGAGAGGCGGAGTCTCTCAGAAGTAAAGATGGGGAGGGGTTCACTGCTCTGTGAAAACTGCATGGGCAAACAGTGCAACAATTTAAAAATAATGCTCCTCGATGTAAAATTGCAAATAATTTGGGGATCACATCATCTATAGTACATAATATCATTAAATGATTCAGAGAATCTGGAGAAATATTTGTATGCAAGAAACAAGGCTGAAAACTGACATCTGTGACAACCATCTGAAAACCATTGTCTGTGAGCTGGGGAGTAACTTCGCTCTATTGGATTACTTTGTCTCTTGTTTTGGGACTGTGAGTGCATTTCTTCCAACACAGTAGCACTTTGAACTTTTGAACTTTATTTTTGTACTGAGAGCTCTTTTCCTGCTGCAGGGCTGCGTTTCTGGACTCTGTCATGTTTTTTCTTTTTTCTGCACTTGTCTGACATCTGATCACTAATCTCTGTTTTTTTCCCTAATTACCCATTCCTGTATTTCTCCTGTCAGCTGCTCCTCCCCTCCAGTCCTCCACGATTAGGATTAAAGACCTGCCCTCTCCTCTCCAAGTGCACATGAGTCTGCTTTTGGGTCTAGTCTACTCCTATTGCCTTTTGGCTGTGAGAACAATCTCACCAGAGGAATGGACCCAGCAGATTTTAAAATGGTTAGAGCAGCTTTGACCAAACAAGACTCTATTCTGGGATATCATCAGCAGGAGATTGCAGCTGTCCATCAGAGCTTGATGGCCATCACAGACACGTTACAGAAACTCTCCTCTCAGATGGAAAGCCTTCAGAATGCCATCTCCAGTCAACCGTCACCTGCGTCTGTCAACTCAACCATTGCCCCAACAGTTGTTCCCGCTCCACAACTCCTCAGAGAGCCACGCCTGCCTGCCCCGCAGCCTTACGATGGGGAGCCTGGAACCTACCACTCATTCCTTTCTCAGTGCTCATTGTCAATGGAACTCCAGGCCTCTGGTTTCCCTTCCAAGAGCTCTCGAGTCACCTATGTCATTGCACTTTTGACTAGAAGGATTCAGGAGTGGGGAACAGCAGTCTGAGACGCTGGGGCCCCTTGCTGTTCGAGTTACAAGGAATTCTCTGAAGAGATGCAAAATATTTTCTATCAGTTACCCAAGGGCAAGGAGGCAGCTAGGTGACTAATGAGGCTCAAGCAAAGCAGCTGGCTGGTTTATGACTGTGCTATTGAGTTTCGTACCTTGGCTGCAGCTGTGGACTGGAATACCAGTGCTTTGTACAATGCATTTTTTCATGGATTAAACAGCTCTGTATTGGATGAGATCATTCCTCATGACCTTCCCGAGACTTTGGATGGCCTCATAGACCTAGCTGGTTGGATGGATACCTGGTTACACCAACAGAACCTGAGAAGGAACCTCAGGTTTGAACTTAAGGATGTTGCTTCCTTATCTGAGGCCACTACTTCCCCTAAACTGGAGCCCATGCAGCTAGGCAGAACCTGAATCACCCCTGAGGAGAGAAGGTGCTGCCGTGGTACCAAGTTCTGCTTCTACTGTGGCAAACCTGGACATTTCATCTCTCATTGCTTGTTAAATGGGTCTGCCCACCAGTAGCAGCAGGGATACTGGTGGGTGTACTGATGCAGTTTTCCTCTGCTGAGAGGCCAGTGCTTTCCGCTAAGATAATCTTTCAGAACATATGTTACCCGGTAATGGTGCTCATTGACTCTGGGGCAGACAAAAGCTTCATCAGAACCTCTTTTGCAGAAGAGCTGGCAGTCAACCTGTGGAAGTTAGACTACCCTCTAACCACCAGAGCACTTAACTGCACCAAACTCAGTCTTGTCTCCCACATCATAGAGGGGAACCATGTAGAGTCTATTTCTTTCTTTGCCATGAATAACTCTCATGAGTATATTGTTCTTGGTCTTCCTTGGTTGCACTTGCATAATCCTACCTGAATTGGAGTAATGGTACAACCCTCTCTTGGAGCACCCGCTGCTTGGTTACCTGCCTGTCCTCTGCCAAGATTCCCTTCACCTTCCAAGTCTCCAGTCCTGATGAGTCCACTGACCTTTCCAATGTACCTCTGGAATACTGGGACCTTAGTCAGGTGTTCAGTAAGGCCCAGGCCACCTCTATCCCTCCTCATCGACCTTACAATTGTGCTATTGATCTGCTTCCTGGTACTACTCCCCCAAGGGGTTGCATTTATTCCCTCTCTACCCCGAGATAGAAGCCATGGACAAGTATATATCAGAGTCTCTTGTGGCTGGCATCATTCACCCTCTTCATCTCTGGTGGGAGCTGGTTTCTTTTTTGTGGTCAAGAAGGACAAGTCTCTCAGGCCGTGCATCAATTATTGAGGCTTAAATGAGATCTCCACTAAGAACCGCTACCCGCTTCCTCTCATGTCCATGGCCTTTGAACTGCTGCAGGGGGTGCAATTTTTCTCCAAGCTGGATCTCTACAATGTCTATCACCTGATATGCATTAGGGAGAGGGACAAGTGGAAGATGGCCTTCAATAAACCTACTGGGCACTACGAATACTTAGTCTTACTTTTTGGCCTCACTAATGCACCAGCAGTCTTCCAAGCGCTGGTCAATGATATCTTATGAGATTTCCTCAACCAGTTCATCTTTGTATACCTCGATGACATTTTGATCTTTTATCCCATGCTCAAACCTCACCGGTCCCTATGTCAGACAAGTTCTGCAGCAGTTACTAGAAAATCAACTTTTTGCTAAAGCTGATAAATGTGAGTTCCATAAGCACACAATCTTATTTCTGGGTTTCAACATCTCCCCAGATAAGGTCCAAGTGGACCCAGACAAGATCAAGGCAGTCTTGGACTGGCCCACTCCCTCCTCTTGCAAGGAGCTGCAATGCTTCTTGGGGTTTGCTCATTTTTATTGAAGGTTTATCAGGAATTATAACTCCATCGCTGCCCCCTTACAGAACTCACATCTTCTAAGTGCCCCTTTCTCTGGAACAACCCTGCTGAGAATGCTTTCACATACTTCAAAACCAAGTTTTCCACTGCTCCCGTCCTTATCGTCCCAGACCCTACAGCTCAGTTCGTGCTTGAGGTGGATGCCTCCGACACAGAAGCATGGGCAGTCCTGTTCCAGAGATCATCTAGGGATGACAAGATGTACCCCTGTGCATTCTTCTCACACTGCTTGACTCCAGCTGAGCGTAACTATAGCATAGGTAATTGGGAACTATTGGCCAACAAGGTGGCCCTCGAGAAGTGGAGACATTGGTTAGAGGGGGCTGAGGCCCCTTTTATCATATGGACTGACCATAAGAATCTTGAGTACTTCAAGTCTGCCAAGCGACTTAATTCACGTCAAGCCAGTTGGTCCTTATTCTTTTCATGTTTTAACTTTGTGCTTTCCTTCAGACCAGGTTCCAAGAATGTCAAGCCAGATGCCCTGTCCAGACAGTTTTCACCTGACTCTCAGCAAGATGGCACAGAGCCTATCCTTCCCACCCACTGCCTTGTGGCTGCTGCCTGGTTCGACATCGAGAAGGTTGTCCAGGAGGCTCTAGCCAGCAATCCAGGCCCAGGTAATAGACCACTTAATGTTCTGTTTGTGCCCATTGGTGTACATTACCAGGTGCTTCAGTGGGGGCACAGTTCTCATGTTGCTTGTCATTTTTGTGGCTACTACCTCATAGAGTAAATATATATGCTATATTTACTGTATGGACATAGTACCAGAATTTTTTTTATTTATAAGCAGTAGCCACATAAGTTTCTTCTTTTTTTTGTTGTTAATGATATTACGGGAAAACAGATTAGCCAATCATCACAAAACTTTCAGGATAGATGGGCATTGGTCTCAAATAGAACCTCCAACATTTTGGGGGTCATCCGGTCAAGGTCAAGGTTTTTGTGGCTATTACTTCATATAGAGGCGGTAGCCACTATGTCATCGTGCTGTAAGAATGTAAGAGTGTAACCATCGTGCAGTATGGTGTGTTCTGATTGGCTGAGAGCAGTAAGCAGTACAGTGTGTTCTGATTGGCTGAAAGCAGCAGAGACTCAGAATCAGAACCATGTTTATTGGCCAAGTATGTTCACACACAAGGTCAATGTCACCAAAAAGGTCAAAATAATTTTTTCATGATATCTTCCTTCATATTCATCATAAGGGCTACCGGGTGAGATTTGTTTTGCCTCGCAACACTTGTTTGTTTTGAAATAGATAAAAATAAATCACAATTCCATCTTACCTTTGAATAGTTTTATACCAAACTTTGTAGCATCTTTACTGCTTTTAGGAACAGCATTTTCTTTCATAATTTGTAATTCCTTCTGACTTACAGTGACAAAGCGATTGGCTGCCATTTTGCCAAGCCATTTGAGGTGCTTATCAAGAAGTCATCCAAATTTCTTGATCAATCAGTGCAAGGTTTTCTATAATAACCTGTTTATACTCAAAATAGATGTTGTGTAATACAGATATTTTCAACATATTTTATATCATATATGTATTGTATATTATATATATTGTCTATAATAATTATGATAGTAACTGTAGATTGCATATTTATTTCTATTGTGTAATGTCTATGTAGCCCATATTGTACATTACATGTACATATATAAATTTTTCTTAAATTACATATACATAACTTACACATCTTCACAAACACATTTTTCTGTATTGCTATACAGACACCAACTGACAACCAGATTCCTTGTGTGTGTCAACATACTTGGTCAGATTCTGAAATGTAGAGAGGATGTCTGTTCCAGGTAGCTCCTACAGATAACAAACAGTTGGCTTTTTTTTTTTTTTAATCTGAACGAGCACCTATAGTCATGATGCTTTCAGAAAAGTGTTCAAATGAACAAGCTGCTTCCCCTGGTGTACACACGCCCACCTACTACAGCACCAACAGAGGTGAGATTTGTTATACTTTTTGAAAAATACAATTGAAATTAAGCTGCTTCTAGTTGAGTGTAGCTAACTAAGGTGTAGGTGGAGCACAAAGGGATGGCAGGACAGAACTGAGTTTCAGAAAACCCTTTATTTTGGACACTTTTCAGTCATCTCAAAAATACTCTCAGTCACACACACAGACAGACAGACAGACAGACAGACACACGAGTTGTCTGTTTGGGGAGGGAGCCCCGCTCTGCTTCTCTCTCTCCCTATAAAGGGCGCAGTCACTGGGAAGACACAAACACACATTAATTCACATCAGGTGTAGTGAATCTGCCACTTACCTT
>JAPEKM010000945.1:0-10342 GCA_027575975.1 Cathorops multiradiatus
ACGGTGTAGTGGCTGCTGCTTTATGTCCCGGGGCCCCTCATGCCTGTGTTACCTTCTGGCTCTCCCCTTTTAGTTATACTGTCATAGTTAGTTGCCGGAGTCCCTGCTTGTACTCAGTGCAATATGTGTACTGTTCTTACTTATTCAGGTGACATTGGGCATACCTAACAACCTGTGTGGTCCCCCCCCCCCAATCTCTCCCTCTGACGCCATGTGGTAGGTGGTCTATAGAAACCCACACCAGGTTCAGGTCTGGAAAAATCGGTCCAGAAGTAATCTCACCGATAAACCCAGGCCTGGGCTATAGGTATCATCAGTCTGTGACCACCAACCACACAAACTGCAGGGGACCGATTTATTTTTAGTTATCATTATAGGTATTGTGGGGCTGGGACTTTAGGTACACCAGGTCCATTACATTCTTAGGAATGCAATGGATTTGAAGTCAGATTAAATAAATGAAATAAAAAAAATGGCACAAATAAAGAAATAAAACCTGTATACATACCTGCTGAAACAGCCATTGGATGTATTCACCCACAATGTAATTCACAACGTATTCAGCCATTTGCTCTGATAGACTTGTATTTGTTTCTTTTACTTTACATTCCAGCCTTTTAATTTTGAACTGCAGAGCTTTCTTATCTGATTTCAGAGTTAGGCAGTCCTCACATTGTAAATTAGAGGAAAGAGGTGTACTTGATTGGCAATGGCTGTCTTGTAAAATCTGGAGTGAGACTTGCAAAAGTACTAGAATGAGAGTGGAGTTATGCAATCATTTATGGTTGAAGAGACAGTGATTTTGGTAAAAATTAACAAAGGTAATTGTGCACTGACACCACCACCGCTACTTAATGTTGCACAAAATATGTTAGGTAGTAGTCTACATGGTCCTACTTTCTACTGTTGGAGCCAGAAAAGGTTGTAGTTGTATGGGCAACTTAGTTTTGGAGGTTAACAAATTCCCGGCTGCTGGGTGCTCGCTGCACACAATACATATGGTGCAATGTGTCCCGCTTCTGCTGGCTCCAGCACTGAAAGTGAAAGTGCCTTACACAAGCTTGACGTTTACTGTGCAATAAGCTCTTTGGGATGGTGCTTCTTAATTTTGTTTCCAGATCATAGGAACTGCTCTGTGTAACAGATGTTGCTAAAATCCTTCTATGTGAAGTTCTCTCACAAATTTATCTTTTTCAAAATGTATGGAGTAGACACCAAACCATCCTGTCTGTAAAAATCGAACCTATTCATTCCGTAAGTGTCCTGCCAACTTTGGGCTATCAGGGATCAAATTTCCACTTTTTTAATCAACTACACTTGAACCACCTTGAACGACACACCTCTTAGGAGGCATGCTTTGGTTTTAATTTTATTTTGGAATTTAAAAAAAAATAATGTGCTACACTTTGCAAAGCAGACAAAGCCAGAAATGCCACAGACTTTCAAACGTTGTGCATATGACATGACTTCCTTTGAATTAACAATAACCAGGAACAGGTAATCAGGAATAGTACTCAGATACAAGTATTGTTACTTTATAATGACTCAAGTAGAAGTAAAAGTACTACGAAAAATAAGTACTTGAGTAAGAGTAAAAAAGTATCTCAGAAAAAACTACTCAAGTCGTGAGTAGTTTTTTTTTTTTTTTATATTTTGCCATTTATTAAATTATATTGCATTCAAACATGTTTTAAAGTGCACATTAATTGTCACTCCTATTCACCATGGTACCAGCTTTCTATTCATCCTGTTTTTGCTTCTGTGTATAGAATCACTTGCCATCATAATGATTTGTTGAGGTTACCTGATAGTTTAATTCATCTATATCTCCAGATGTCCTCTCCATTATCTCTTCACTTACCTTCTGAAACTTTTCTCAGTCTGCTTTTCCAAAGATCAACTTTGGAATTACATCACCTTGGCTCGGTTCCACTCTTTCTCCCATCAAGCACGAGACTGGATAGCGATCAGTGATTTATTGTTGTAGCTGTCCAAGCATTCCAGTTACTCACTCCAGCTAAGAGCTTAGACAGTAATGTGTCTAATGCTGATTCAGTGCCTGCAGTAACATCTTTACTATTTATCTATACTACATCTATACTACTTTCCTTATTACTGTATATCCATGCACCACATAATCTAATGTTGGTTTCAACCATGTTTCCTGAACATGCATCACATCTAGTTTCCCAGCCATTTCTTTAATGAAATTCTTGAGTTCATGACCATTGACCAGTAAGCTCCTGGCATTCCATTGTAGGAGAATTACCATGGCAAGTATTAACCAACATGATAATTCCTGGTGGGCTGCATGGTGGTGTAGTGGTCTCTGTTGCCTCACAGCAAGAAGGTTCTGGGTTTGAGCCCAGTGGCCGACAGGGGCCTTTCTTTGTAGACTTGGCATGTCCTCCCCATGTCTGCATGGGTTTCTGCCAGGTGCTATGGTTTCCCCCATGGTCCAAAGACATGCAGGTTAGGTTAATTGGTGGCTCTAAATTGATTGTAGGTGTGAATGTGAGTGTAAATGGTTGTTTATCTCCATGTGTCAGCCCTGTGATAATCTGGTGACTTGTCTAGGGTGTACCCTGCCTCTCGCCCATAGTCAGCTGGGATAGGCTCCAGCTTGCCTGCAACCTTGCACAGGATAAGCGGTTACGGATAATGGATGGATAATTCTTGGTTTGACTGATTTGTGAGATTCTTCCTCTGATTTCTTCCTTTTTCCTTCTTCCTTTGACTGATTTGTGATATTCCCATGTCAGTCCAACTAATCCAAGATGATTTACTGCACCTTTAGCGATCAGTTGAATTTAATATATTTTTTTTACTTTATCACTTCTGCAATGAATGTAACCAAGGCTTTTTTGTCCACATATATATCCTATCTCTAGTTATTTTGTTGCAACTCTCATATCCCCATTACACCTTGATCATTAGTAGCATTGTTCTGTTCTTGTGATACTCTTCTGGCTTCTGCATAAGTGATCCTTATTTCCACTCTTTTTATTGTTTTCGGCATGTTTTTCTTATTAGGGCCCGAGCACCAAGGTGCCTGCACTGGAGGTGCAACCCCTATTGCTTTCGGCATGTTTTTCTTTTTATTATTATTAGGGCCTGAGCACCATAGGCCTATGGTCTGCACCAAAGGTGCAAAGCCCTATTGTTTTCGGCATGTCTTCTTCTTCTTCTTCTTCTTCTTAATAATAATAATATAATAATAATAATAATAATAATAATAATATCATTATTATTAGAGCCCGAGTACCTGCACCATGGGTGCAAAGCCCTATTGTTTTTGGCATATTTTTAGGGCCGAAGCAACAATGTGCACTGTAGGTGCAAAGCCGTCTTGTTTTTGGCATGTTTTTTTCTTAGTCATTAGGGCCCGAGCACCATATTGTTTCTATTATTATTATTATTATTATTATTATTATATTGGCCTGAGAACCATACATACAAAGCCCTATTGTTTTCGGCATGTTTTTGTCTTATTAGGATCCGAGCAGGAAGGTGCACGTGGAAAGCCCTATTGTTTTAGGCATGCTTCTTCTTCTCATTTTTATTAGGGCCCAAGCATTGAGGTGCTGGCCTGCACTATAGGTACAAAGCCCTATTGTTTTCGGTATGCTTTTTCTTCTTCTGTTACTTTTATTATTATTATTAGGGCGTGAGCACCGAGGTGCAGTGCCGTAGGTGCAAAGCCCTATTGTTTTCAGCATGTTTCTTCTTCTTCTTCTGGCCCGAGTACCTGCACCATAGGTGCAAAGCCCTATTGTTTTTGGCATATTTTTAGGGCCGAAACAACAATGTGCACTGTAGGTGCAAAGCCGTCTTGTTTTCGGCATGTTTTTTTCTTAGTCATTAGGGCCCGAGCACATTATTATTATTATTATTATTATTATTATTATTATTATTATTAGGGCGTGAGCACCGATGTGCAGTGCCGTAGGTGCAAAGCCCTATTGTTTTCAGCATGTTTTTGCTTCTTCTTCTTTTCCTTCTTATTATTATTAGGGCCTGAGCCCCAAGGTGCTGTAGGTACAAAGCTCTATTGTTTTTGGCATGCCTCTTATTATTATTATTAGGGCCCGAGCACTGAGGTGCAAAGCCCTATTGTTTTCAGCATGTTTTTTCTTATTATTTATTAGGACCTGAGCACTGGAGAGCAGGCCTGTGGCCTACACTAAAGGTGCAAAGCCCTATTGTCTCTGTAACAATTATTATTAGGGCCTGAGCACCGTAGGTGCAAGGCCCTATTATTTTCACTCAGATTTGTTTATTATTATTATTATTATTATTATTATTATTACTATTACATCTTTTTCTTCAACACTTTGCCATTTTGGAGGTGGCAAAACTCATAAAATTTGGTACACACATCACTCAAGCGCACGGCTACTGAGAGAAAGGGACGTGACCCCCAGTGTCTCCAGGGGACTCCATAGCGCCCCCATATGTCATTAAGACCCCTTACTGGTATATACTCTCAACTATCCATGTCAAATTCAGTAGGTGTGTGGAGTGCCCTTACACAAACAAAACTGCAATATACTGTACATCAACCACTCAACAGGAAGTGAAAGATTTTTGGTTTTCTGCGTTTTGACACGTGTTACATTTTAACGTACTCCTCCTCTGACATTTGTTGGATTCATGCCATATTTGATGTACATGTCAATATGTTGATGATTTTAAATTGTGAAGGGATTTGTAATATCTCGCAAGATGTTGAAATGGCGAACCAATAAATTTATACAAGTATGTTACACTACGCAAACAGGAAGTGAATCATAAATTCACCATGTATTCCCTGATATGGCTCAAACTTCAGTTTATAGGATATCATGGTCCTGAAGATCACCACATGCCCAAGGACACCCTCTGGTATAGCGCCACCATTTGGACATGGACAGTAATGGCTCCATTGCCAAAACATGTTACATTTTGATGTACTCTTCCTAGGCAGATTGTTAGATTCATGTCATATTTGGTGTACGTCATGTCAAGATGTTGCTGATTTTATGCTGCCAAGGGATTTGCATTATTTTGCAAATGGCAAACCAATATATTTGTTATGCCGGCATTTTAGGATAAAATGTTTCTGAAGATATCCACATACCAAAAAACACCCGCTGGTATAGCGTCCTCTCGCACCCTCTAGTATATGTCCATTTGGACATGGACAGTAATGACTCAATTGCCAAAACATGTTACATTTTTATGTACTCTTCCTAGGCATTTTGTTGGATTCATGCCATATTTGGTATATGTCATGTCAAGATGTTGCCTATTTTAAATTTTGAAAGGATTGGGCTGTTTTTTTTTTTTTTCCAGCATTTTTTCTTATTCTTTTTCTATAAGTACAGATTTGAAACCTTGGAAATATTCGAAAACTCAGTTTTGTGCACTCATAAAAATAGGGCAAAAGTTTATTATTCTTAGGTTATTTATCTTGTGTGAGGCTTGAAGACACCATAGCACCCCCTAAAATGTTAGATTCAAATGTATGGCTTTGGATGCCATATTGAGACTCCTGTCCGGTATACAGTTTCACCTAAACTGTGTCAAATTTGGTAGGTGTTTGGAGTGCCCCTAGATGAACAAAATTTCAATGTACATTGCATCAGCCATACTCAACAAGAAGTAAAATGTTTTTGGTTTTATGCATTTTGATACATGTAACATTTTAATGTACTCCTCCTAGGCGGTTTGTTGGATCCATGCCATATTTGGTATGTCATATCAAGACGTTTCTGATGTTAAAATCCAAAGGGATTTGCAATATGTCATGAGATGTTGAAATGGCAAACCAAAAAATTTATACATTTCGCCACACAAATAGGAAGTGAGTCATAAATTCATCATGCATTGCCTGATACGGCTCAAACTTCACAGGTTCTGGGATATCATTGTACTGAAGATATCCACATGCCCAAAGACACCCTCTGGTATTGCGCTACCATTTGGACATGGACAGTAATGACTCCCTTGCCAAAACACGTTA
Source organism: Cathorops multiradiatus (assembly GCA_027575975.1). Lineage (NCBI taxonomy): Eukaryota > Metazoa > Chordata > Actinopteri > Siluriformes > Ariidae > Cathorops > Cathorops multiradiatus. The sequence continues at coordinate 6,005 of JAPEKM010000945.1, forward strand.
CATTTTGATGTACTCTTTCTAGCCAGTTTGTTGGATTCATGCCATATTTGGTATACAGCATGTCAAGATGTGGTTGATTTTAAGTTGTGAAGGGATTTGCAATATCTTACAAGATGTTGAAATGGCAAAGAAATAAATTTGTTCTGCCACATGAACAAGAAGCATGTCATAAATTCACCATACATTGCAGGGTATAGCTAAAAATTCAGTTTATAGGATATGATGGTTCTGATATCCATATGCACAATTTGACCCTCTGGTATAGCACCACCATTTGGACCTAGACAATAATGATTCCATTGCCTAAAAACTTTGACTCATGAAATTTGGTACACACATCAGTCCTGGCCAGTGCTACTCAGGGATAGAGGCTTGACCCCGGATGCAATGCCCTATTGTTTTTGGCCTGTTCTCGTGTGTGAGAGCTCTTTATCGCCGCTAGCGGCTATATTTAGGGCCTGAGCACCATAGGTGTAAAGCCCTATTATTTTTGTCCTGTTTTTTTCTTATTATTAGGGCCTGAGCACCAGAGGTGCAAGGCCCTATTGTATTTATAAGGATTCTTCTTTTCATTATTATTTTGACTCATGAAATTTGGTACACACATCAGTTCTGGCCACTGCTACTCAGGGATAGAGGCTTGGTCCTGGGTGCAATGCTTTTTTTATTTTTTTTTTATAAATGTAATCTGTGACTTCACTGTTTGTTTTGCAGGGCTATCCCCGCATTTCCAGTTGAGTGAACTGTGTGTGTCTGGCTGCTGCTACTCTCCAGTGTTTTTAGCAACTGTTTTGTATTTGGGGAACTCCTAGGACACCTATTGGATTACTTTCACCTTTACTATCTGGTGTTTTGCTGAACTTTTGTTGATACTTTGGACTAAATCACTGCAATTGCTGATGCTTGCTGGACTGTACACTCACTCTGCCAGTTTATTACTGTCTATCTCCTAGCACACCTACTGTACCTCTCACCTGTATGAGCCCTCTTCCTTCTCCTTCACAATGATCATATCTGTGGTGAGTGTGTCTTTACCCTCTTGCCTCGTTGTCAGCAGTATGTTTTTGTGGTAAGCATATTAAACTTGAGTTGATCATAGTTCTTGCTGGGTTGTGTTGGGAATTTGGTTGGCTAAAATGCAGCATTAGCGTGGTGGTGTTATGTATGTGACAGTTCTACTGTGTCGTTTGTCGTGATTACTGCTCGTGTTTGGATTAAAGCCTTCTCAGCCCACCTTTTCATTATCTGGTGTTGTGCTGTGCATGTGTACTTTTTACCATCTGGCAATGCAGAGTAGTTTGAGACCTTGGCTGATCTCAAACTACTCCGTTGTCACACCCCTCTGGACTCAGTGTCTTATAACCTATGCCACTCACTTGGAATTACTTGTCACCCATGTTACATACACCGCTCCAAAAGAGGACCATCCCTTATCTACAGGTGTGATGCTCAAATTCCAACTCTATGTACTTATCAACCCCCAAAAAAAGCCAGTAGCAGAAGAAATCATGACCATCTTTGTTGTATTCCTATACTGACTGCTCCTTCCTCTCCAATTCTTCGTTACTTTAACATCATCCACTTGAATGTTTGATCCATTGCCAATAAAACCTCATTAATCTATGATCTCATCCTCCAGAAGAAAATGGGCATCTTTTGTTTCTCAGAAACCTAGCAACAACCTGGTGAATGCATACACTTAAACTTGCTGACTCCCCCTGGTTATTCTTACTTATCTAAACCCAGATCAGTAGGGAGAGGGGGTGGGTTGGCTGTTGTGTATTGCTTGGATCTGACTGTTAAAGAACGAACACTATTCAGTTTGACATCTTTTGAATGCATTGCTTTAAATATTGTTTGTTTATTTCAACCCCTCCCCTAATGCTGTTAATTTATTGCCCCCCTAAACCATCTGCCAATTTTTTTGTCTGAATTGATCCTTACAGTTATCTCACCTCTTTGTCCTGCTGTAATTATGCTTGGTGACACTAACATCCATGTTGATAAATATTCTTACACCTTTGAGTTCATTTCTGTTTTGGATTGTTTTAACCTGACGCAGCATGTTGACTTCTCCACCCACAATCAAGTGCACACTCTTGACCTGCTTTGTTCCACTGGTCTAAATGAAATCTCTGTCTCTGGTTCTGTCTCTGGTATCTCTGATTATAAGCTCATTGTATGCAGCTTCCATACTACCATTCTTCCTCCTTACCTTTAAGAAAATGCCTGTCACCTACCGAAATATTAGGTCTATTAACCACAACCTCTTTGCTGCTTCTATACAGGCATCATCCTTGTTTGACCTACATGATGACCTCTCCTCCCCTGACAATCTGGTTGCCATTTACAATGACACACTTTCTAGCTTGTTGGGTGACTTGGCACCTGTAAAGAATAGGCTTGTCCCTGCCACCCGCACCTGTCCCTGGTTCACCTCTGAGCTCAGTAATGAAGGCCACTGATCCAAATTGAGTGCTTGCATAAGAAAATCAGGCTTACTGTCCACTCATTGCTCTACACTGAGCACATTTATAATTATAGGGATTCCTTAAATGCTGCCCGTTCTAACAACTACTCATTAATCATAAGTGGTTCTAAGTCTAGGCTGAAAACACTCTTTAGGTCTGTTGATAAACTTTTCAAATCTCCTGTGGCAGCTTGTCCCAAGACAGCTGAACATTGTCAGGTTTTCTTAAATTTCTTTGAAGACAAATTTTAACCAAATTTACCAGTGCTTTCAACCTACTGCTCTATTTCTCTCCCCCCAGTTCTCCTCCTCTGGGCCCTAAACTCACCCACTTCACAACTGTTAACTCCCTTTCTGTCTCTAATATTGTCGCCAAATCTAACTCCTCATGTCAGCTTGACTCTGCCCCAACTCCTATACTTAAGGCATGATCCACAATCATCTAATTGAACTAATTGCATTGTTGGTTAATTCATGCCTCAACTCTGGTGTTGTTCCCACTGCCCTCAAAATGGCTGCAGTTACTCCCATTTTAAAGAAGCCTGATTTAGATTCTGTCTAATTATCGACTGATCTCCAACCTCCCCTTTTAGCAAAAATACTGGAAAGAGTGGTTGCTTCACAACTTCATTCCTTTCTCATTGAAAACAATCTGTATGAGCCCTTTCAATCTGGTTTCTGCACATATCACAGTACAAAGACTGCTCTCCTGCGAGTGCCCCCCCCAAGTTCCCTCAATGACTGTCTATCAGACCTAAAGTTGTAGATGCAGAAAAATTTTCTAAACCTTAACACAGATAAAACAGTAATCATGCTTATGGGCCCCAAATCTTCATTGTCCAAGTCTTCCAGTTTCAGTCTTAACATTGTGCACTTGTTAAATCTTCACCTGTTAGGAACTTTGGAATACTGCTTGACCCCTCACTGAACTTTGATCCCCACATTAAATTCTTCACCAAGACTGCTTTCTTCCACCTCCGGAACACTGCCCACCTTCACCCCTTACTTTCCACTAGTGATGCTCAAACTTTGCTCCACTCCTTCATTACGTCCCGCCTAGATTATTGCAACTGTAGTAGGTAGATTATTTACTGTTGTAGAGGCCAATAAGAAGGGAGCTTCTTATTGGCCTCCCTACTACAGTAAATCCCTTTAAAGACTACAATACATTCAGAACTCTGCTGCAAGACTCCTCACCCATACCAAACGATCTGCTCATATCACCCCCATTCTTTCTCAGTTTCACTGGCTACCTGTTCTGTCCAGAATTAAATATAAAATCATGCTACCCACCTTCAAAGCTCTCCATAACCTTGCTCCTTCTTACATCTGTGATCTTCTGACCCGTTATACTCCATCCCGCTCTCTCAGATCTTCGAGCTATAAATTCCTTGCTGTTCCTCGCACTAGACTCTCTACCCCGGGTGGCAGGTCCTTCAGTGCCACAGTCCCCAAGCTCTGGAGTTCCCTTTCTCAACCCTCTGTGACTGCTCTTGTCTTCCTTTCTTCAAATCTCATCTCAAAACCTCTGTTTTATGAACATTTCTCCACCAGTGCATAAAGTCGCCAGTCTTTAGCAAGTTTTTTTTCTTCTCTAACCTACATGCATGTAAAGCAATCTTGAGTTTGAGAAAGGCACTATATACAACCCCCATTCCAAAAAAGTTGGGACAAAGTACAAATTGTAAATAAAAACCGAATGAAATTAAGTTTCAAAATTCCATATTTTATTCAGAATAGAACATACAGTGTGGGCCATTTATATGGATACACCTTAATAAAATGGGAATTGTTGGTGATATTAACTTCCTGTTTGTGGCACATTAGTATATGGGAGGGGGAAAACTTTTCAAGATGGGTGGTGACCA
>JAPEKM010000956.1:0-10341 GCA_027575975.1 Cathorops multiradiatus
GAGCAACAAAACTTCTCGTGTTATGAGCTTGTTTTGTAAACAGCGTGTGACCTTTATGCGCATGCTCCATGGCTTCTTTTCTGGGTTTAGTGTATTGGTGTGCCAGTGTCACAGTGCCACATACAGGCCTGGCATATGTACTACAGCGTTTTGGGTCGTTTCCAGTGAATTGAAACGACACCGTGTTTACTGAGATTTTTTTCAAAACGAGAGTGTATTGGGTGAGGCTGCGTACTCGTGTGGACGGGGCCTATGATCACTCAGCCACTGCAGAGTCTCTTGCTTTTGTTTCAACCGTATTGACATCTATACAGTGAAAGCCTGTATGTGAAGACTGTGGATCTTTTTTCTTGTTTTTGAATATTTAACAGTTATTCCACAAAATCGAGTCGTACATGAGCTGATAGCTGATGAGGCACGTAGCACCGATCAGCTATCAGCCATGTATGACAAGATTGAGTGGAATAACTTTTTTATTCTATCCACATTCACTGGATTTTGAGAAACAGAGCATTTTTCTTTTTATTTTTTGCAAATCCAATAAATAAAAACTTTATACAAGACGTCCGACAAAATCATTTCTGATTAGGCGGACTTCTTAAAGGTGCCCTTCCACCAAAAATATTTAATACTGGCTCTTTTTGAAATACCATAGTTAGATATACTTTAATCATCCCAAAGGGAAATTCCATTGTTTCAGCAGCCTTAAAAACATATACAACAAAGACACATACAGTACATACAAATAAATAAGCACCAATACATTCAATACACACAAATAAATAAGCACCCATACATTCACCCCAAGACATAGCCAGAGTTGAAATAGCTGTCAAGACACACACATATCCAGTAGCGAGAGACTGTAACTGCTTAGTAAGGCGTAAAACAGTACTATGCATCAGCATTTTAGATTAAAAAATAAGTCGTCTTTCTCTGCTCAGAGAGGAATCCTTATAAAGTGCTATTGCTGTGGGTAAGAAAGTCCTCTTATATCTGTCCCGACTACAACTGAGCTGGCGAAACCGCCCATTGAACACACTTTTTTGCTTTGCCAGTATACTGTGTAGGGGATGTGATGCATTATCCATAATGTTTAACAGTTTCCGTAGCATTCTCCTCTCCACCATCAACTCGAGGGGTTCCAACGTAGTCCCCAGCACAGAGCTTGCTTTTCCAATCAGCTTGTTGAGTCTGTTCGAATCACTTGCCCTGATACTCCTACCCCAACAGATGACAGCAAAGAAAATTGCACTTGCCACCACAGACTGATAAAACATTTGTAGCAACTTAGTACACACATTAAAAGACCTCAGTTTCCTCAAGAAATAGAGCCTCCCCTGACCCTTCTTGTAGACAGCTTCAGTGTTGCATTTCCAGTCCAGTTTATTGTCAATGTGCACCCCCAGATATTTATAGTTCTCTACCACCTCTACCTCCTTGCCCAGAATGGTGATGGTGTTTGGCTTGGTCCTGTTTCTTCTAAAGTCCACCACCATCTCTTTAGTCTTGGCCACGTTCAAGAGCAGGTGGTTGTTACCACACCACTCCACAAAACGATCCACCATCAGCCAATACTCTGTTTCCTCTCCCCCCCAACACACCCCACTAATGCAGAATCATCTGAGAACTTCTGCAGATGACAAGACTCTGAGCTGTATTGAAAGTCAGAGGTGTAGAGTGTGAAGAGGAAAGGGAATAGAACAGTCCCTTGAGGTGCTCCTGTACTGTTGGTCACCTGCTCAGACACACAGCCCCCAAGCCGCACAAACTGTGGCCTATCTTAGAGGTAGTCCATAATCCAGGAGGTGATGGTTGTGCATTCTCTGCAGCTTCTCACCCAGCAGTCCAGGCTAGATTGTGTTAAATGCACTGGAGAAATAAAAAAAATGATTCTCACAGTGCTACCTGCTCTGTCCAGGTGAGAATGAACTCTCTGGAGCAGGTATATGATGGCATCCTCCACCCTCACCTTGGGACAGTAGGCAAACTGTAGGGGGTCCAGGTAAGAGGTCACCTGTGGTCTTAGATGGGCCAAGACCAGTCTCTCCAGCACCTTCATGATGTCTGATGTCAAGGCAACTGGTCTATAGTCATTGAGGACCGATGGAGAAGGTTTCTTTGGAACTGGAACAAGGCAAGATGTTTTCCACAGCACAGGCACCTTCACCTGCCTAAGGCTGAGGTTGAACAGGTGCTGTAGGATCCAGCACAGCTGGTCTGCACAGGATTTCAGGACCCTGGGACTGATGCCATCTGGACCCGTGGCCTTATTCAGGTGGAGTTTTACCAGCTGCCTTTTCACCTGGTTGCTGGTGACTGACAGACAGGTGGGAGGGCTGGAGGAGGGGGAGGAGGAAGCAGCACTGTGGGCTGAGGACGGTGGGGCTTGTGGAGCTTGGAGAGGCGGGGGAGGTAGATGGGGGCCCCGCACTGAATCTATTGTAGAAAATGTTCAGCTTGTTGGCCCTGCTAGGGCCACCCTCTGCCTGATTCCCCTTCCCCTTAAAGCCAGTGATGGTCTTCATCCCGCTCCACACGTCTCTCATGTTGTTCTGCTGGAGCTTTTTTTTCCAGCTTCCTCCTGTATGCCTCTTTGCTCTCCTTCAGCCTCACCTTAAGCTCCCTCTGCACACTCCTAAGTGCCTCCCTGTCACCATCCCTGAAAGCTTTTTTCTCCTTGTTTAGTAATGCTTTCAGATCGCTTGTGACCCAAGGCTTGTTGTTGGCAAAGCACCTTACTGTCCCTGTAGGTACTATGCTATCCCCACAGAAAGAGATGTACTCTGTAATGCAGTCAGTCATGGAGTCGACGTCATTTCCATGAGGTTCACAGAGCACATCCCAATCTGTGACCTCCAAGCACCCCTGGAAGATTTCAATGGCTTCCGGTGTCCAGCGTCTCACTGCTTTTGTGGACACTGGTTGCCGCTGCATCATGGGTGTGTAGGTGGGAGTGAGCAAGACCAGGTTGTGATCTGATCTGCCCAGGGGAGGGAGAGCACTAGAGCTATATGCATCCTTCACATTTGCATATAATAAATCCAATATTTTATTTTCTTTAGTAGTGCAGTCTACATATTGTTGAAAAGTTGGAAGAGTTGCAGAGAGAGAGACGTGATTAAAATCCCCTAAAATTACTATTAATGCATTTGGATACTGAGTGAGTAGTCTGGCAGTGACAGAGTTGATGACGTCACATGCAATGTCAGTGTCAGCTGACGGCGGAACATACATTACCACCGCTACTACACAGGTATACACCCTTGGTAAGTAGAAAGGATGCAAACTCACTGCTAAAAGTTCAGTGTTGGGACTGCAAACACGCTCCTTCACTGTGACATGCCCAGGATTACACCATCTATTGTTCACAAACACCGCGACTCCCCCTCCTTTCTTCTTACCACTCAGCCCGCAATCTCGGTCAGCCCACACCGTAGAGAAGCCATGAACAGAGATGTTGGAGGCTGGAATATGCTCCTGCAGCCACGTCTCGGTAAAACACATGAGGCTGCATTCCCGGTACTCTCACTGTGTTCGTGTCAATGCCGCAAGTTCATCCACCTTGTTTGCTAACTACCTCATGTTCCTCATAACAATTGATGGAATAAAATATTTAAATCTCCTTCTCCTGGCTCTTCATAATACACTGGCCCTGCACCCCCGGCATCTCCTTCTCAACTCCCTGGGGATTTGATGTCTTGGTCCCGGCAGTAGTGGTGGTTTGGAGAGCGCTATCAGCTGATCCCGAAGGTAAACAATACTGCCCACTTTGACATTATCTCCCGTGTATGTTATAAAAACCATAAAAAATAAAAATAAAAGTTGCACAAGCCACTTAGAATCCATAATATCTTGCACTACTTAGGATGTAGCATAAAACATAAACATGACACAAATCACAACTCAAAAAAAAAAACCTTAAACTCCACACAGAGCGAGAGCTGCTGCAACAGGCTGCCATCAGCATGGTGCCATCTTGACCTAACAGACAAGACAAATTAAAAGAGGAATAAATTAATAAAATGTTGGCATCCTTCTGTCTCAGGAGACAATGGAGTTCGCGCCATGTTTTGGTCAGTTCATGGTTGGGTGACAGTGCCTGCTGTGGCTGTAGAGTCCAATTCTGGAGCGTCAGACTCTGTTGCAGTTGACACAAGTGAAGTCCGGGCCTGGCTGTATGAGGGCTAATGCTGGCCTCTGCTGTCTATGCTCTCTCTTCTCCTCCCACTGGTCCTTCCTCCTCTTCTCGCTGATTTGAATGCCTGCCTTGACAGCATGCCTCCAGCTACTGCGGTCAGCGGCCACTGCCTCCCAGCCTGTTGGGTTGATATCACCTGCCTTCATGTAGCGTTTCAGAATGTCCTTGTAGCGAAGGACGAGCCTTCCCACAGGTCTGGAGCCAGTGGCAAGCTCTCCGTACAGCACATCATTAGGCCGTCATCCATTCGCCAAACATGGCCGAGCCATCTCAGTCGCCTCTGGCTGAGCAAGGCGAACATGCTGGGCATTCCCGCCTATGTGAGAACATCCTTGTTGAGGACACGATCTTGCCAGCTGATGCCCAGTATTCTTCTGAGGCAGTGCATGTGAAAGGTGTTAAGTCGCCGTTCTTGGCGGGAGTACAGGGTCCATGCTTCACTGCCGTACAAGAGTGTGCTAAGTACACAAGCCCGGTATACCGCTATCTTGGTGTTGATGGTCAGTATGGCGTTGTCCCATACACGTTTTCCAAGGCAGGCCAGTGCTGTTGCTGCTTTGCCGATGCACTTGTTCAGCTGTGCATCCAGGGACAAGTTGCTTGATATGATGGAACCCAGGTAAGTAAACTCACTCACCACCTCAAGGATGTGGTCATCAATGGAGATGCTGGGAATGCTGCTGACGTCCTGGCCCATGACGTTGGTCTTCTTAATGCTGATGGTGAGAGCATACTCTTTGCATGCATGAGCGAAGCAGTTGATAAGTCACTGTAGGGACTCCTCTGTGTGTGCAGCCAAACCGGCATCGTCAGCAAACAGCATCTCTCATCAGCATCCGTTAAAAATAAGCTCTAATGACCCCTTATGACCCAGATGAACCCAGAATATGGACTTCAGTGCACATGAAAATAAAATGACTTGTGTTTTCCATAATATCTGCACAATGAAGTATTAAGATTGAGTATAAAGCTGTGTCTCCATCATATTTCATATCTAGGCTGAATAAAAGTAATGTGACTGTGGAGAGCTGTTCAGCTTTAGCCAGCGTTCTCAAATTAAAGTCCTGCAGTGTGAGAGAGCTGGACCTGAGCAACAACAGTCTGCAGGATCCAGGAGTCACTCAGCTTTCTGCTGGACTGAAACACCGTCACTGTAAACTGGAGATTCTGAGGTCAGTTCATTTCGGTTATGAATATTTAGTCAGGTCAGATTTTAAAAAATGTAAAATGTGGGTGAATTTTGGTATAAAACACGATTATTGTTCTGAATGTGTCAGTTTATTGTTGCTCTTCCTTCCTCTGGTTTCATCTTTAGGTTTAATGCATGTGCTATAACTGATGGAAGCGGTTCGGCTCTCGCTGAAGTTTTGAGCTCTGAATATTCCCGGCTGAGAGAGCTGGACCTGAGCAACAACAGTCTGCAGGATCCAGGAGTCACTCAGCTTTCTGCTGGACTGAAGAATCCACAGTCTCCACTCAGAACACTGAGGTGAAGGAACATCTGAAATGACGTCTAATCCTTCAGTGAAGCATCAATTCAGTATTTTAATCTCTGAGTTTAAATGACTGCAGAATTATGTGTCATTAAAAAAGCAGTACATGTTCTACAGACTTTAATGCTGTTCATAAATTTCTGAGTCTCCATATTCTCTGTGTCCAAGTCTGGCAAAGAGATCGGGGGGAACCCTCACTAAACTAGAACTAGAACAGCTTGTTTTGATTAAAAAAATTAATAAAAAATAGATTATTAGATTTATTATTTTTAACTTAAAGGAGTTTGTGTGTGTAAAAGTTCTATTCCAGTGTAAACGTCTAATTGCTGTAATTCTAAGGTAACTGTTAAAGAAAAGAATGAAAATATTGCGTTCTTATTGAGCAAATGAGATGCGATCTGTTCATTGCGCTCCTTCTTTCCTTCTGCAGACTGTGTAACTGCAGTGTCGCAGCTGAAGGCTGTGCTGCTTTGGCTGCAGCTCTGGAAGAAAATCCCTCGCAGCTCAGAGAGCTGGATCTGAGCGGGAATAAAGCAGGAGACTCAGGAATAAAGCACATCTCGAACCTCCTACAGAATTCACACTGCCTCCTGGAAACACTCAAGTATGTCAATGTCATTTATAAAAACATGACAAAGTGTCATGAAATGCTTTTATCCTTCAACACTATTTCTTTTACTTTTGAAGTCGTGCTCAGTCGAGCACTGAATTATTATAATATCAGTTTTTAATGACAACCCAGTAATTTGTACAGGATCCATTCAGTGACCATCTAGAGTTAATAAATTAACAAGAAAAAAGATTAAATTCTCAATTTGTATACAATATCACATCTTCATTCATTTATTTTGTCCATGAACTCAGAGAGTTGTGTGTTTTTGTGTAGACTTTCAGACTGCAGTATAACAGAGGAAGGATACACTGCTCTGGCTGAAGCTCTGAGACGAAACCCATCATCACACCTGAGAGAGCTGGATCTCAGAGGGAACGACCCTGGAGCATCAGGAGTCCAACAACTTACTGACCGCAAAACTAACAAACTGACACTCAGGTGATTCTTCTACAAGTAAACATCTCAATAAATAAAATTACTGTGAAAAGAACTTTTTTCTTCAAACTTCTCCATTTGTTTGCAGACTAAAAGCTGTAAAATAATTCTAAATGTTAAAGTTTGCTGTATCCATATTGTCCAGAAAATTTAAGACCCTGTTGGTTAGTTTTTGTCATGTCACCGGTGGAATCGGTGTCGAACTCCAGTTCCCAGAACACAACACGGCCTACAAACATGGCCGCCGAGAACTACAACACACAGCCATCACAGACTCTCTCACATTCACGTTCCCCTGATTACTGATCACACACACCTGCTTCCAATCACAGTCACATTCACCCACAGTATATCAGGACTTTCACACCACACTCACTTCACCAAGTATACACTCTGTGTTTCTGTACCAGTCTATAGCAAGCCTTTGGGGTATTGATCAGCTCTCTGGGTTTGATCCCGTTTCTGGGTTTCTCGTCTGGCTCTTGACGGCACTAGTTTATGTTGTTTGTTCTTGACCCTTCCCTGGAGTTTGACCCTGCGTTTGAATTTTGTTTGCAGCCTTCAGTAAAGCTCATTCTACCTGCCCCTGCCTCCGTATCTGCTGCCCCACAGTTTTAAACAACCCAGTGTTTGGAATCAGCCACATCTGTCAGCTGTTATATTTTAGTTGGCAGAAATGGAATTAATAGCAGGTTAATAAATTTGTGCACCACTGTGGGTTACAGCAATATAAGACTTACCTGCATGCAGACACTAAAATAAAATGTCATACACTGATATTGACGAACCTTGTTTCATACAAAATAAGTCGTAGTCTATTAGCAGTCAGCACCATCGACTTTCTGTAAGACTTTTTATGCATTTTATTTTATTGGTAGCATCACGGGTATGGTGAGAATTACTTTAGTTTTCCTTCTGATTGGAAACCTCAAAATAAATCTCATTTCAACCATAAACAAGATCCTCAACAAACAGGAACATGTCCGTGTGATTTTAGTGAAACAGCGATTGGTTTTAAATCCCACCAAAGTATCTCCGTGACGGTTTTCACTTCCTCTTCCCTGATCACGCATATCCTGACTTCAAATGTGAGTTTTCCTCAGGGATAAAACATTCTTCCTCTCTGTCTCTGCAGGTTGTTGAAAAGTGCTGCTGCACAGGAAGGCTATGAGTTCCTTTATGGGGTTCTGGGTGAGAACCCGTTACTGCAGAGAGAACTCAATGTGAGTGAGAAAATAAATGGAGACTCCGAGGTGAAGCGTCTCTCTGCTCTACTGGAGGATTCACACTGCAGACCAGAGATACTCAAGTTCGTTTTCATCAATTATTCCCTTCACATTTAGATTAAAACAGTGGAGTGCATTCCTTTTGGAATCTAATAACTGTGTTGAATGTTTAACTGTGTATAACCTGTATTTTACATTAAAAATAACAGGTACAATTTGAAACCAAAGACTTCTCTCCCTTGTTGTCTGTCTGTATCCAGGGTAAATAAGAGCAGGATGGGAAATGAAGGCTGTGCTGCTCTGGCATCAGCTCTGTGTTTAAACCCGTCACACCTGAGAGAGCTGGAGCTGAGTGGGAATCCACTGGGAGGATCAGGAATGAAGGAGCTCCGGGATGTGCTGGAAAATCAACAATTCAAACTGCAAAAACTGGGGTAACGTTATTCATTCAAATAAAATAAACAGTGTCAGAAAGAGCTGAGGGCTGTAATTCAGTAAGGTTTATACTGAACCTATAATTATTCCTGAAAGTAACAGAAAACCTTCTAGAAATGTTAAACACTGGCCACAAACCACCAGTTAATCTGCAGATAATAAAATCCTCCAGGTTGAAGAAGTTACAGTAACAGAGTAATGTACAGTACGGACCGGTCAGATTATTTCATGACTACAGCGAGAACTGCACTTACCACCGTCAAGAATTCTTAAACACACAAGACACACAGTGAGATCTAGTCCTACGATACCCAGACATGATCAGAGCAACAAGCAGAGACAGATCCAGAAGAGCAGAACAGGAGCCTGATAGGAAGCGTCACACTCTTTAAGTAAAGTCAGTGAAGATGAGGAAGGAAAAGCACAATGAAATTAATCTGCTCCCCCTGCAGGTTGTGTCAGTGCCGTCTCTCTGAGGAAGATTGTGGTGCTGTTGTATCAGCTCTGAGAACAAACCCCTCACACCTCAAGGAGCTGGACCTGAGTGAGAACACCATTGGAGACTCAGGAGTGAAGGAGCTCTCTGATCTACTGCACAACTCAAACTGCACTCTGGAGAAACTGAAGTAAATTATTTTTAGTCTGAGAAAAGTCAAAATGTTGAAAAAAGTGAATGATTAAAAACGTAAGAAAAATAACTGTAATAGATTTAGAATTTATAATCGATAAATAAAACCCTTTTGAATTTTGTTGACAAACTGATGAAGTGGCATCATTTTACTCTGTGAATAAGGGAAATAAATTATTAAGAGTTCATCTAAATCACTGAGTTATAAAAAGGAAACCCCTGCAGTATAACACGCTTCATTATTTATTTATGTTAATTAATGTAAGTAAATGAATCTCATGTGAAATGTGACAGAACCTGTGCTTCCCTTAAATAATGGTGATAAACGTTGGCTACTGCACTGAAATTACTCTGAATTTCAAACCCCTCAGAGATATTATAGTGCCACTTTCATGTCATTGTCTCACCATGGAACGTCCTTTATTATGGTTTACTTCCAGACTCCGTAAATGTGGTCTCACCCAAACACAATGTGGTGTCCTGGCTAAAGCTCTGGAATCGAACTCCTCATCACATCTGAAAGAGCTGGATCTCGGAGAGAACTACAGTGTGTCAAGTTGGAATATTTATCGTGATTTTTTGGGGAATTCAAAATCTAAATTGATTGTGAGGTATGTTTCTGATTTACATACATGTTATTTTTTATAACACTGGAAATATTTTGTACTTTTGATATTTTATTTTATGCCCCACCCACTAAGTGATGAAGGCGTGGTGTTTTCAGGTTTTGTGTCCATCCAAGATTCTCATTGGTTTGATATCTCGAATGTGAGTGGTTGAATATTTGTATTATTTATATGGTTTTATCATCAGAACCAGCAGATGAACTGATTAGATTCTGGAATTGATCCAAACAGGGTCAAGGTTAAGTTTGAAGTAGTCAGATATTTCTGGAAAAACAATTAAGATGATGAACTTGACTTGCTGTTTTTAGTTTGTTTTTTAACTGATGTTATTTCTGGGAAAACCCTTCATCTGGTAATTTTTAATTTTCAAACTAGGCTTAACCGTTGCGCTGTGCAACAGCAAGTGTATCCCCCGTACGCCCCGTCATTTTGAAGGTAAACAGACAAAACCCCACCCGGACAAAGAATTTTTGCACAAAAATGCCCATCAGAGTTGTGAATTTCAAGATATCACCACCGTTTTTGCCGTTGTAGAGCGTTTACAAGCGAATGTCTGTGGACGAGGCGGCAGCGCTCCGGTTTCCCCCACAGTCCAAAGACATGCAGCTTAGGTTAACTGGTGACTCTAAATTGAGCGTAGGTGTGAATGTGAGTGTGAATGGTTGTCTGTGTCTATGTGTCAGC
>JAPEKM010001271.1:0-10282 GCA_027575975.1 Cathorops multiradiatus
AATGTACTTAAGTAAAAGTAAAATTACACATTTTAAAAAGTAGTTAAAAAAGTACAAGTACACAAAAAAGCTACTCAGTTACAGTAACGCGAGTAATGTAATTCGTTACTTTCCACCTCTGTATGTATGTGTGTGTGTGTATACTGTATTTATACCATACTCCTTTCGAGTTGTATTTTGTTTAGACATAATTTACTTTTCATGGAGGTTCATGTGAGGACAGGGTACTGTATTGTATGCTGTGTTCAAAAGTGTGGAAAATCAATACAGTTGGAAAAAAGATAGTTATAAAACGTGTTTAACTGCTCTGATGGACAGTGAAGGATTTGAAACTGGAGTCAGAATCACTGTGTATTGTCTGTTTTTCAGTAATATCTCTAAAACAAATTCATACTGTCCTCTTTGTCAACTTCTTATGTCATTTCTAACCAGATGAAAAATAAAAAAAGTCTACATTTCAGAATATGGCATGGGCATGAATAATTTAGAGCATAGCTGTTTTTACTTACCAGCAATCCATCCAATAATTGGGATCCATATGATACCAATCCCAGCATTCCTCACTCTTTCTGCCTCATCTCTCCTCTCTCTCATCCTGTCCAGGGCATCTTCTGCTGACCTCAGGTTTCTCTTGTGGTCCTCCAGAGCTCCACGGTAGCTCTCAAGAATGGAGTGGTGTGAATTTAGCTGTGTTTGCAGGTTCCTCAAGTCTTGCTCACTCTGCCTCTTCTGATTTGCTAAGCTACTTTTCTCTGCAGTGAGAGACTCAGTCTGCTGGTCAAGGCACTGAAGCTCTCTTGTGGCTACCTGTTCTGACTGCTCCATCAGCTCCTTCATGTTCTCGATCTCTCGTCTGATTTTACGAAAAGTGTCGCTCTCAGGAAGGACAACATTTTCATTTATGTTAAGGAGCATCACTGAGACTTTATTGAAAGAAGAGAGGCCACCCTTCAGTGGTACAATCACAGCCTGGGCCAGGTCCCTCAACTCCAGCTGCCTTCCAGATCTGTGGATGCAGAGAAGAAAGGGCTAAAGTGATAGTCTGGAGTAATTTGAACCCAAAGTTAGTATGAAATAATATACAGAAATAGCACAGTTTAATTTAGCAGCAGAGGCTGCACTCAGCTGATCTGAGGTCTGCCTGTACAGAGTCTAGGCTTTAAGACGATAGCCTGGAGTAATTTGAACCCAGGGTCTATTTCACCACGAATGTGAGTCAAACACCCCCTCAAGAGAGATTTTATATTCCTTTAAATAATTTTGATACTAACCGTCTTTTGTCTGACAGTCTAATAGTTAACAATGAAAGTAAATGGGGCAGTCAGCTAAGGGTATCTTAATTGTCATTTTTACCACTAATAAAGCTCAAAATATCACTTCACTTCAGCAGTAGCATGAATAGCGTCCCTACACATAAACTGAAGTACTGATAACTAAGTAAGAGAGTTTATTAAAAAGACTGTTTTACAAGACTTACCCAACATCTTGTGTTCATAACAACTGGTGATGAAAGATGTTCCAGATCAGCAGATTCATCATTTCCTTGCTCTTCATACTGATCTGTTGTTCAGGAAGATGACAAATCTGCTGATCTGCCAAACATCTTCAGGAGAACTAACAGATATAGAAGTACTAACAGTGATGAAAACATCTACAGTCAAGCTCAACATTGGACACTGAACACCCCCACCTCTCCACCCCTATGTACTAATTGTTAAGTGACCTTGGGTACCTTGAAAGTTGCTATATAACACTAAGTCATCATCATACCCTAGCATGCCTCACATTGATGCACTACAGAAATGAACACAAATCGGTCTGATTTCATACATACCTCCAAGAGACGGCTGACGACGACATGACCACTGCAAAATGACACATGGAGAAATTATTACTGCAAAATTAAAACGTCAGACTTTTTATTAAAATGACATTATAATTAGAAAGCCTTGTTGTTATACATGAAATATAATGACATAGGAGGAGCTGTTCTATTCATGCTTTAAAAACAGTTAAAACAACACCACACATGAACAGATAAAACAATAAGAAAAATATAATGAATAATATAATAATAAGGATAAATAAAAGCAGCAGTCGAGACAATAGTCCAGGATCATTGCATGTTTGACTTTCCCTTTTTTTGTCACCTTTTTGACTTTTTCTCTTTTTTTTACTCACAGCAAATTATGTGGTTAATATTTAGCTCTCAATCAGAGAATAAACTCTGTAGCAATAGTGACATTTAGTAGTTACATGTCAACTGACAATTATGATTTCTGTTTAATATTTGATAATATACTAAACATGGTTCTACTGTTTCTTTTAGTGGTGTAATCATTATGAAGGTAAGCTCTCACCTTCTCCTGTGCTGCAGTTTGTGATGTATGACTTATCAATTGCAATGAGAGCCAAAACACTGTTGAACTTAAGTGTCCTGATCATTATTGGACAGTAATTCTAATAAAACAGCTGGTTGCTGTTAGTGGAACATAGCATGCACTCAGTGCTGTTTAATCATAAACAGTTCATGTGTTTCCCCTGCTCTGTGAAGGATATGTTTGTAAAACATGTGCTATATCAATATAAAAATATAGGTGATGTATAACAAGATAAATCCAGGTCACATACAAATATCCCAATATCATGTATTAATATAAAAATGCACTTGAAGTGTGAATATATAAATAACTATACAATGATAAACACAAATAATGCATTTCTCCAGATATGTATTAAAACAGCACAATATACATCAGTGTATTTTTTCCATAAAGTTGAAACATGAAACATAAACTTACAATCAAAGCTTGTCCAAGGATCAACACAGGTCGATGCAAAGGATTGAAGAGAGATTTGTGGAGCAAGTTACTGTGGAAAGTCACAAGATCAGAGTCAAAATGTAAGTGAAAGTAAACGGTGGTGTTTAAAGCTACATTACATTAAACTCGAACAGTCTTCAAACAACCACTAGATGGTGCTCAACAGCTCTTCATCTCCATGTCAAATCACACACACTTTGTTTCCAGATATTCATATGAGTTCATTTTACACATTCACACCTTTGTTTGTGTACCTGTGTGTGTGTGTGTGTGTGTGTGTGTGTGTGTGTGTGTGTGTGCATACTCTCTGGCCAAAAAAAAAAGTTGCCACCTGATAATGCACCCATCATGCTTGGTGCCTTAGTGACTGTACAAGTCTGTGGGGGCAGTGCTGATCTGGGGTTGCTGCAGTTGGTCAGATCTGTGTTCATCAACATTATGTGTCCAAAGAATGAGGTCAGCTGACCACTTGAATATACTGAATGACCAAGTTATTTCTTCTTCCCTGATGGCACGGGCATATTTCAAGATGACAATACCAGGATTCATCGGTTGATTCCGATCAGTCCTTGGAATTGGCACATGATCTCCACGTGTTAACAGGATCTTAAGAGTCAAAACACTACTCCCATGGTCGTTACAGCTTCCTTCTACCACTTCCTTTTTAAGAAATGGGAATGGAGAATGAAGACACTTTTAAACCTTATTTGGCCTGTTTCACTAAGGCAGCATATTTTGTATTTAAAGATTAAGCCGTGCACAATAGCAAAGACACTGGTTACATTTTCTATTAAATGATTAAGCAATGCATATTAAAATGAAACATAGTTAGATTTTCCACATGTTTCCTCCCTGTTTATCATTGATTAATCATACAGAATATGGTACCAGAACATCAGAATTATATCACTTCGATGTATTCATCACAAATGACCATATCTGCAAATACACACATAACTTCTGAACTTTTATACTGTATCTTCATCAGTATCATAATAACCTTGCATTATTGAGTCGTGTTCACCTTCAGTATATATGACTTTATTAATAGATGTGTCTATTCGTTTTTGCAGAAGGCCTCTTGTTCTGTTCTGCCCCAGCGCCTTGCCAGGGTCACCATGAATATGACATCAGTTGACTTCTTAAATATACTACCAACATTTACCAATAGATGGCAGCAGAGAACTGCAAATAACATAATTCTGCATTTCACAGCACTAAAACAGCAGTGGTATATTAAACAGAACACCTCTTATGCAGGGTATACAACAGCATCCACGCGTGACAAAAAATGGCAATTTCTGCAGCGAGAGAAGTTAAGAGAGACATTAAAAGATGTTTCCATTTTCCAAAAGTTCTACCACACCAGGATGACATGGAGCTGTCAACTCCACTGTTCTCTGCCAACTCTTCAGCAAGAGTTCGAAGTCCCTCCAAGGCTCTCGTCACACTGCCATCCGGTGCTGTACTGTTGGGCATAAAAGTTCAACAGTAATATCTAAACATATGACACACACCATTCTTTTCTAACAGTAACATCTCAAGTGCCATTCTGTTCTGCCAGGCCATAAGGAAAGTTGCAGCCAACTGTTCAGCTAGACCCGTCACCGCATCTCGGGTGTAATCTCTGCTGGTTGCAGTAAACATAGTTTATCCAATCAACATTTTTGTTTGTTACCCACACAGACAATGATTCAAAACCTGCTGAAACCTGGTTGCATGCTTTGAACTCATCGGGGACCCCCTTGGCACCCCTATTACATCAATATACATTTTAGTGTCAAAAGATCCTCCAGGCACACTACGTTTTTGGCGGTGAAACTGCTGAGCTGATTTGAGAAAACCACGGCTTGTATCATTAGGCATGGGGAAAAATCCTACAGGTTGGATAAATTTCACCAGAGCACAACTACCTTGCAAATCACTTGGGAGTTTCTGTTGGAGTTTCTTATCCCCACACATCCACCACAGGTCGGCACTACCAGTGGAAAGGTTAGCAAACCAATCGGTTTTGAACCCATTCATGGTATCGTCAGCAATAACATGGAATGATTCTATGCACCATGGGGAATCCAATTCACCCACTCTTTTCCCGGTAGCCCGTTCAAAACACGTGTAATTTCCATCGTAAGCAACAGCAGTAGGTGGCATGCTAGGCTTTACTGGTGGGTACAATAAGGAAATCGAATGACACGAGTCATTGGTAGAGGGTCGAGACTTGTTCAACAGTTGAAGGATGCATCTTTCTTCTGTTGTTTATCACACCAAATAACTTTACACAGGTCTAATTGAATGACACCATCCGTACCCTCTGTAAAATGCAAGGTGAGTTTTACGCATGGGTGTGTGCATGTTCGGAGCATTGTCCTAACCCTTACAGTTGTTACATTTAAATGCGAGGATTGTCTTTGAGTTTGGAGCTTGAACCATGTGATAGGAAAAACTACTATCAAGGTTAAGGTTTCAGTTAAGAAACACAATGAGCCAGACCACAGAATCCCACTTTCCTGAATGGATGCCATGGTCTGCATCTGTCCCTTCCTCCTATTCCCATCTCTATATCAACCCTGGGTGTGGATATCTTCACTGAGTTTGAGACGAGTAGCACCTGTTGTTCCTACCCCCCTGTGTAGTCAGTCTTGACCTGGATTGACAGTAGATGAGTAACTAATCTTTTCCTGCTATGACAGCTCTTTTGCATTGACTCAGATGAATACATACTCTAAGCTATTTTCACTGCTGTGGGTGTGGACAACAATACTTGGTAGGGTCCTTCCCACCTACGTGAGCTCCAATTTTTTCTTTTGATGATTTTGATGAACACCCAGTCTCCTGGTTTAAGGGTCTCAACCTAGTCCATTTACTCCTGTTCTGAAACAGAGTTAGAAGATATCACTTCCGTTTTGGTCAACATTTTTAACATAATCTGCTACTGTTTCTTCCCTCTGTTCTTCTACTGTAGAAAATGGTTGTAGCTGTGAGAGAACAAACCTTCTACCATACATTATCTCAGTTGGACTAATGGCAGACAGAAAAGCCAATTCTTTCCAGTTTCTTCCATCATTTTCTTTAATTTATTTTTTATTATGCCATTATGTCTTTCCACTAATCCTGCAGATTGTGGATGATATGCACAGTGATTTTTTTTAGATCAATACTTAAAGTTTGTCCTAATGTTTTTATTACATCATTTACGAAATGTGTTTCATTGTCACTATATATTTTTTCTGGTATCCAAAATCTGGGTATTATTTCTCTAACTAGTGCTTTAGTAACAGTAATGGCATCAGGATGACTACATGGAAACACTTCTGTCCATTTTGAAAAAGGATCTATTATTACTAGGCAATATTTATTTCCTTTGCATTTATTTAGTTTTATAAAATCCATGCAAATGTGTTGAAAGGGGAATTCTGGTTTGGGGAATCGTCCCCTTCTTGGTCTCATGTTCCCCTGTGCATTGTGTTTATTACATATAGTACAACTCTGACAAAAACTTTTGAGTAATTTGAAAATCCGTATGTGGTAAATACTTGATCTATTATCTCTACCATCCTCCCTGTTGAGACATGGCTAAGCCCATGGCTCACCATCGTTGTCCATCTGTATAGGCTTTTAGGAAGGATGGGTTTATTATTTCATCACTTAAATAAGCCTTCACTATTTTGAGTTGTACCATGTTTTGTCCACACTGCTTTTTCAGCAACTGGAGCTGTTTTTTGCATATCATGTAAGACTTCCTGATTTACGCTGTCGTAAATGTAGCAGTAAACGTTGGTAGGGGGAAGTGAGCCGCTTTTTTTTAGCTTAAGCAAGTAAAAGTATATCTTTTCTTTTGATAAGTAAACGCGAACCAAAACTGACTGTCAGGGTCTATTGGTATAGAGAAAAATGCATTACTGACGTCTATTACTGAAAAATATTTACTTTCTGGTCTTAAATCATTTAACAGAGTGTGTGGATCAGGAACATTTGGAGCTCTAGGGCTAACTGCAGTATTTACTGCGTAATGTTTATCTGCTCCTTTTGTGTGTTTGTAGTACATTGTGCAGTGTAGATCTTGTGGTTACATCAAGTTATTTTATCTTTTGATCGTTTTAAATGTCGGCCATTAACATAGATTATATATTTGGCACTAAAACTTCCTCTTTACCGTCACAGTCTGTTTCCTCTGACTCTTCCTTTTTGTCATCATTTGTCCCTAGCAGAGACCTTACAAGTCCTGCAACCTTCCTGGGACTCCAATTGTCATCCTCACTTTTCTCTTCCTTGCTGTCTTTCCCTAGTTATAATGGACTTTCACTTGGGCCCTCGTGTCCCCTCTTTCTCTGGGGACACTCATGGGACCATACTTTCTACATACGTAACAATGGTCATCACTTCCTCTAAGAGGCAGAGGTGCAAGTGGAGGAGGTGTGGTAGCTACACAAACTACATTGTCTTCCTCTTTGTCAGATAAACTTATTTTTTAATACCCATTTTAGTTTTCTTTGCTGCTCCCTTTTCCTTCCCTTGTCTCCTCCTGTGTGCCTCCGTCAGCCAGTTTTGCTTCTTCAAGGCCTAATTTTTCTAATTTTTTAAGGATCTTTTTATCCTTTTTCTTTTATTTTAGACACTAAGGTTTGACAGTCTTTTATATTAAGTTTCTATGGAAAATCAAATTTCTTTTCCTATACTTTTTATCTTTTTTATTGAATTTGGGTATCTCTGATGCATAAATTTTACATCCCTTTCTAACTCTTTTGTGCTACTACAGTAGTTCCAACATTTCCCCCATTTCCCCATTTGTGATGGTCAAACAACACAACTGTTGCTCAGCGGAACAAGCTTCTAGGCCGGGTGTCTCCGGTCCGGTTCCACTCAAGGGGTTAATTCCCGAGCAGAGTGAGCCTCTGTGCTTTACTTCAACCGGTCGGGGTGGTTACGTTTACACTGTCAGGTTTCCACACCCCCGCTGCTTCAAGGATAAGACACCACTAAAAGCAATATTTTCTTTTCAGACACATTCACACTCATTCACACTGTCCCCTTTTAAGCGCTTACAGTAAAACCTAGTTTTACGTTTCCTACTATTATTTTTGACACTTGGGAGATGGGAGAGACTTGGGGAGTTAACCCCGAGGACAAATCTGGAGCTGGTGTCCCATTAAGAGGATCGTTGCTATCCTATCAACGTCCCGGCAGCACCTGCGTCGCCCTGATGCCAGGCGTATTTGCTTTGCATTTCCCCTGGACCCCATCGGCTGCGAGGAGAGGGGGGACCTACTGCATGGGCAACAGTTAGTCCTCCATATCTATTTGCCCAGGCATGCACCTGGAGAGGTCACCCCAGCTTCGCTACTTCAGCATAGGCACAAAACGGAGAGTAACAGTTACCAGTTATAAGCCCAGGCTTAATTGGCGTAGAGTTGGGTGCTAAGGATTGCTCTCGATGGTGGGAGGAATTTTTCAATTCCATTGGGCAGTCTCTGCCCGCCTTAATAAAAGGCGCTCCTTCGATTAAAAAAGCGCTCCTTCAATAAAAAAACGCTCCTTCAATTAGAAAAGACACTCCTTAAATTAAAAAGGCGCTCCTTCAATAAAAAGCGCTCCTTCAATTAAAAAGCGCTCCTTCAATTAAAAGACACTCCTTCAATTAAAAAGGCGCTCCTTCAATTAAAAAGCGCTCCTTCAATTAAAAACGCGCTCCTTCAATTAAAAGACGCTCCTTCGATTAAAAAAGCGCTCCTTCAATTAAAAGGCGCTCATTCGATAAAAAGCGCTCCTTCGATTAAAAAGCGCTCCTTCAATTAAAAGACGCTCCTTAAATTAAAAAGGCGCTCCTTCAATTAAAAGACGCTCCTTCAATTAAAAAAGCGCTCCTTCAATTAAAAGGTGCTCCTTCAATAACAAGCGCTCCTTCGATTAAAAAGGCGCTCCTTCGATTAAAAAAGGGCTCCTTCAATTAAAAAGGCACTCCTTCGATTAAAAAAGCGCTCCTTCAATTAAAAAGGCGCACCTTCGATTGAAAAAGCGCTCCTTCAATTAAAAAGTGCTCCTTCAATTAAAAGACGCTCCTTCAATTAAAAAGGCGCTCCTTCAATTAAAAAGCGCTCCTTCAATTAAAAAGGCGCTCCTTCAATTAAAAAGGCTCCTTCAATTAAAAAGGCACTCCTTCAATTAAAAAGACTCCTTCAATTAAAAAGCACTCCTTCAATTAAAAAGGCTCCTTCAATTAAAAAGGCGCTCCTTCAATTAAAAAGGCTCCTTCAATTAAAAAGGCGCTCCTTCAATTAAAAAGCGCTCCTTCAATTAAAAAGGCTCCTTCAATTAAAAAGCCTCCTTCAATTAAAAAGGCGCTCCTTCAATTAAAAAGTGCTCCTTCAATTAAAAAGGCTCCTTCAATTAAAAAGGCGCTCCTTCATTTAAAAAGCGCTCCTTCAATTAAAAAGGCTCCTTCAATTAAAAAGGCGCTCCTTCAATTAAAAAGGCGCTCCTTCAATTAAAAAGGCTCCTTCAATTAAAAAGGCGCTCCTTCATTTAAAAAGCGCTCCTTCAATTAAAAAGGTGCTCCTTCACTTAAAAAGCGCTCCTTCATTTAAAAAGGCTCCTTCAATTAAAAAGGCGCTCCTTCATTTAAAAAGCGCTCCTTCAATTAAAAAGGTGCTCCTTCAATTAAAAAGGCGCTCCTTCATTTAAAAAGGCGCTCCTTCAATTAAAAAGGCGCTCCTTCAATTAAAAGCGCTCCTTCAATTAAAAAGACTCCTTCAATTAAAAAGGCTCCTTCAATTAAAAAGGCACTCCTTCAATTAAAAGCGCTCCTTCAATTAAAAAGACTCCTTCAATTAAAAAGGCTCCTTCAATTAAAAAGTGCTCCTTCAATTGAAAAGGCTCCTTCAATTAAAAAGGCGCTCCTTCATTTAAAAAGCGCTCCTTCAATTAAAAAGGCTCCATCAATTAAAAAGGCGCTCCTTCATTTAAAAAGCGCTCCTTCAATTAAAAAGGTACTCCTTCAATTAAAAAGGTGCTCCTTCAATTAAAAGCGCTCCTTCAATTAAAAAGACTCCTTCAATTAAAAAGGCTCCTTCAATTAAAAAGGCGCTCCTTCATTTAAAAAGGTGCTCTTTCAATTAAAAAGGCGCTCCTTCAATTAAAAAGCACTCCTTTAATTAAAAAGCGCTCCTTCAATTAAAAAGGCGCTCATTCCGCCATCTGTTGGGGAAACGCGGGCATTGCAGGGGAAAGGGAAAATGAATGAGATTTTTAAACTATTATTTGCACAAGTTTGGCGGGCCGGATTAAAAAGCCTGACGGGCCGTATACGGCCGGCAGGCCGTAGTTTGCCCATGTCTGGTCTAGGATGAAATCGAATGATCGACACCAAAATTTTGACGATTGGTCCTGTATCGGATATGCCCATAGGAAGCCATTCTGAAGCAGACAGGGGGTGATTCTAAATGAGCCAAATAGCCGAGACAGGA
>JAPEKM010001327.1:0-10273 GCA_027575975.1 Cathorops multiradiatus
GTGGTTTCGAGGGGTGGGCTCAAGGGAGAGGCAAGGCTGTGTATTTTCGAAAATATAGCTGGCAGGAACCGTTTATCAACGATCTCAGACCCCACCTTTAAGGTTGTACCTCATAAGTATACAGGCCTCAATGTTAACTTTTGATACCTAATGGCCTCAATTTTTTTGCCCTAAAATCTTGCTGTATTTCGGCAAGTTTTCAAGTACACGGTTCAAGGCAATGCAGATGTTTTCTTGGGGTCTAATTGAGTTATTTAGACAAAAGTGCATGGAGTCTGTGCTGTAGTACTGTCTTATCATTCAGTTTGCCATTGCATTTAGGAGGAAATTAAACAACTTGTCCTCCTCCTCATCTACATCAGCTTCCTGTGCAGTGTCTGCAAATTGTGGGCGCTGTTCATGCTGTCCCTCCATTCACCATGGGTGGACTGCCCTCTCAGCATTATATGCATCAAGATCCGGGCCCTGTAGAGCAGGGGTTCTCAACCTTTTCTGCTTCAAGGCCCACCTATTCATACTTGCACCAAGTCAAGGCCCATTAAAAAAAAGATCCCCGTTATTTTGGCTCATCTATTGTAAAGGTGTATTAATGGGATTCAACATTGTTACATCCCTGTTACAGATGGGAATTTAAATAAATGCAATAAAAACAAATTTTTAGATTGTGGGTATTTGTATTTAAAACTGTATGGATGTGCCAGAAGCCAAACCATGCATGCAGGGCATTCTCAGTCAAAAGGATACAAAAATGGGGTCTGGTTCATTCACACAAAAGCTTATTGCCATGTTTATGTTCAGCAAATAAGCAAGTTATTAAAACCAAGAAGTATACTCAAAAGAAGTGGATATAGAAACCACTTGAGGGGTTTAGATCCTTACACGCTAACAAAGAAGGATTTTTTTCCTCCAAAACAATAATTTAGGTGGTAAATTTGACATTAGCAGAATAAAATTTGTCATATTATAGCCATAACTAAATACAAAGACAACAGTTATGCGTACTATTAATGAATGTGAAGATAAACAACAGATATTAAGGGTTTGTTTGTTTTTTCAAAAGATTGTGTATATTTTAGTCTTTTGTATTTGTACATGCACTCCCCCACCAGCTCTGCTGATCAACTTATTGTGTTTAAATAAAGTTGTTCATTCATTAGGAGTTGGAAAAGTATCCATCCGTTGAGTTCCCTGACGTCTCAAAGTACCTGGTGCTGCAGACATCATTCTGCATGGACATACAGATGAAAACCTGGAAGAGCATGGAGACGTACAACTTTTTATATGTGGCTGGGTTAAAAATCTGGGGATCAGGACAAGATAAATCCTGTCTCATTTTTGCCTGGGTAAATGGAGTTTCTGGGCTTTTTATCCACATCTTTGAGATGGTTGCTAGGACACTACAAGTTTTGGTATCGGGTGTAAACAAATGACTGCTGCTCGATTCCCAATCCTCCCTGCTCTTCTATTCCAGCAGGCAGCACAGATCCATATACCTGTAATTACCCACAAATGTATCTCACTCTGTGTGTGTGATCTCCATCCACTTTTGACTGCTGAGAATCCCTGGTCACAGATGCTACTTGAGAGGGGGATGGTAAACACAATAAGCACCACTTTAAGAACTCGCACACACCTGCGCATAGCCGCCTGAAATGAGCCAATCAGAATCGCCGTTACAAATCTGAAAGAAAAAAAACAAAATGATGATCACAGGGGAGGCAAGGATGCTGGTTAATACATTTTGCTTTCTGTAATGTACTCCCTCAATCAAGTCAATTTTATTTGTATAGCGCTTTTAACAATAAACATTGTCGCAAAGCAGCTTTACAGAATTTGAAGAACTTAAAACATGAGCTAATTTTATCCCTAATCTAGCCCCAATGAACAAGCCTGTGGCGACAGTGGCAAGGAAAAACTCCCTCAGACGACATGAAGAAACCTCGAGAGAACCAGATTCAAAAGGGAACCCATCCTCATTTGGGCAACAACAGAAAATCATTTTTGTGCTTCAAGAAACCAACCATAGGTGTGCCCAAACAGGCCCAACTTGCTGAACCATTTCTGCCCGAATGTCTTGGTTGGGTAAATCAGGCATTTGGGCAATGCCTGGTGTTGAGGCTAGGCATACAGGAGAAAATATCAGTTTATTAAATACAGAGCACATGTTTAGTCAAGTGCAAAGTCATTCGCTAACTTAACATTAATATGAAAATGGGACACTATGTACAAACTCATTTCGAGAAAAGTTTGGATATTTCCCAAAATACAATAGAAAGATCTATTGTTTGTTACTTTACATGAACCTTTATTTAACTGACAAAAGCACAAAGATTTTCAAAAGTTTTACTGATCAACTTAATTGTATTTTGTAAATACAAACAAAATGAGAATTTGATGTCTGTAACACGCTAAAAAAAAGTTGGGACAGAAGCAAAATAAGTGTGAACATTTTATAGAATATTCAAGTAACACCATTTTGGAAGATTCCACAATAAGCAGGTTAATTGGGAACATGATTGTGTATAAAATGAGCAGCACCAAAAAGTCAGTCTTTACAAGCAAGGATGGAGCGTGGCTCACTGCTTTGTGCCAAAATTTGTGAGAGAATTGTTAGTTAATTCAAAAAGAACATTTCTCAGTGCAAGATATTAGGTCTTCCAAAATCTTCATGACACATCGTGAAAAGTTTCAGAGAATTTAGAGGTCTCTCAGTGTGTCAAGGGCAAGGTCAGAAACCACTGCTGAATGTACGTGACCTTCGAGACCTCAAGTGGCACTGCCTGAAAAACCATCATGCTAATGTGACACATTTAGCCACATGGGCTCAGGAGTACTTTGAAAATTTGTCACTTAACACAGTCCATTGCTGTATTCAGAAATGCAATTTGAAACTGTGTTACACAAAGAGGAGGCCATTCATCAGTTCTGTGCAGAGACTCCACCAATTTCTCTGGGCCTGAACTCATCTCAGATGGATGGAAAAACAATGGAAGCGTGTGCTGTGGTCAGAGGAGTCCACATTTCAGCTTGCTTTTGGGAAAACCAGACATAGAGTTCTCTGTGCCCAAGTGAACATGATCATCCAATTTGTTATCAGAGAAAGGTGCAAAAGCCAGCATCTGTGATGGAATGTACCTTGATTAGGATGACTGTGAAAGTCTCATACCTGCTTTCATCACACCAAAACCCGATTTTTGCAACAGCCTACTATTTGGACTACCATCGTCTGAAATTGGTAAACTCCAGCATGTGCAAAATTCTGCCACAAAAATGGTGCTTAGAGCAAAGAAGAATGATCACATTTCTCTGATCTTAAAACATCAACACTGGTTACCCATAAGAGCAAGAATTGATTTCAAGTTCCTTCTCTTAACATACAGATGTTTCAAATGTCAAGCACCAGAATGTATTAAAGAACTCTTGACATGCAACAAACCTCAACATAAGATCATCTAACCAAAGTCTGCTCACAGTACCATCATCAAACTCCGAGCTACTATAGTATGTCTCTGACATAGGAGGAATACTGAAGCACTGACAAGCGGGAAATTGTCAACACAGACTTTTTTACTATTTTTGTTGTTTTTCAGCTTTATTATACTCATTCACTTATTCTCACACACAGGTACTTTGGTCGGGAGAGACCTTGCCTCTTCGCCCTTGCCCTCCTTTTCTTTCCTCAGTCATCAGTGCAGCAGACACACACACTGACAACGGGTGTAATGACTTTGGCACTTAGCTTCCCTAGCCCTGCCCTCGATTCGCAAACTGATACTTGAGCAAGCCCCTGCTGCCACATGCCCCTACAGCCATTGGGACAAAAAGTCTGCCACCACCATCTGCACCTGAGGCCTGTGGACTACCTCAAATTTAAAAGGCTGGAGGTCTCGATATCGATGGGTGATCAGCACTTTGGTATCTTTCATGTGGTGGAGCCACTGGAGTGGCGCATAGTCTGAAAAGAGGGTGAAAGGGCACCCCAGCAGGTAGTACCATAGGATGAGGACCACCCACTTGATGGCCAGGCACTCTTTCTCGATTTGTGCTCTACTTACTGTCTTGCATCGAGAGCTTGTGGCTGATGTACAGCACTGGACTTTCCATGCCCTCTAGCTTTTGGGACAAAATGGCCCCTTGCCCTCTGACACATCTGTCTGAAAGATAAAATGGAGAGAGAAGTTATGGGAGTGTAAAAGTGGCCCCCCACACAGTGCAGCTTTTACCTTGGTGAAGGCCTGTTGGCACTGCTCCGTCCACTGGACCAGATCTGGTGTTCCATTTTTAGTGAGATCAGTCGGTGAGCTAGGGATGTCCAAATAGTTAGCGATGAACCTGCAATAGTAGCCAGCCACAGGAACTGTCTCTCCCCCTTTTTTTGTTTTGGGCCTTGGGCAGGTCACAATCGCTGCAGCCTTGTCAATTTGGGGATGCACCTGCTCATGACCCAACTGGGAACCTGGATACCGTACTTCCACCTTCCCAATGGCACACACTTCCGGGTTAGCTGTGAAGTCTGCACAACTCGGTGACTCCAGGATGGCCATTAGGTGTTATGTGTGCCACAGCCAATTATTGCTATATATAATGACATTTAAATAGGCTGTGGCATGGGGGCGGACGATTTTGTCCATGAGCTGGTGGAACGTTGCGGGAGCACCAAAAACCCAAAAGGAAGTGTGACAAATTGGTGTGAGCTAAACCATGTGGAAAAGGCCGTTTTGTCATGGGATCTGCCTTTCTCTTTGTTAAATCCAGTTTTGAATAAAAGCGAGTGGTGCGTTATCGATCAAGCAGTTCATCAGAGTGAGGTGTTTTGGTATGTGGTGTTTTGTGTGTGTGTATGGGCGGCTATGCACCACCACCCCTGGGGGGATCTCCATGTGGTGTTCTATGAGGTGAGTGCGGCTGGCAAGGGGTGAGAACATGTCGGAAAATTCCGTTTGCAATCTGGCAACCTCTGTGAGTTGGTCCAGTGAAAGGTGGTCTCTACAGGGGACCGGAGTGGCTTGAGTGGTTACTTTCATTTTTACCTCTAGCCCCAGCTCCACCCTTTTCAGAACTACGGACACCAGTGCCACGGGGACCCCCCTCGTTCCAGTGTTCTAACAGATTGAGGTGGTATATTTGTAGCGCCCCGTGCCTATCCGTTCACCTCACCTCATAGTCGACGTCCCTGATTCACCGTATGATCTCAAAGGGCCCTTGCCACTTGAACAATTTTGAGCTTGAAATGGACAATAATACGAGTACTTTATCTCCCAGCGTGAACTCTAATGCGTGTGTCCTTGTTGTACAGCCGGACTTGACATTCTCATGCCTGCCATAAATCCTCCTGGGTTGAGTGAGTGAGTGTGTGGAGCTTTGTGCACAGGTTAAGAACGTATTGAATTTTGTTTTTACTTTTTGAAGACCCCTCCTCCTAATTTTCCTGGAGGATGTCCAAAATGCTGTGAGGCTTACACCTGTATAATAATTCAAATGGGGAAAATTCTGTGGAGACCTCTCATATTGCGAATAACAGGGGCTCAAGCCATGTATCCCAATTACATGCATCTTCGCTTACAAATTTACAAATTAAGTTTTGAAGTGTTTGAATCGTTCTACCAAGCCATCTGTTTGTGGGTTACCACAGAACCTGCCCACTACTACACATTCCATTAAACGTTTAAACCCCAGCCAATCTGTCCCCAGAATTAGTGGGTCGGTGAGGCGTGGGCTAACCACCACCTCGACACTATGCTTTTTCCCCCGAAATAGAATGTGGATGGACACAAGTGGATATTTGTGAACATCCCCATGTACACACAAAACTTTCACCACTTGTGCTTTCCGCAATGCCTCCCCTTGAACAAGGCTTTGGTGGATTGAGGTCTGATTACAGCCAGAATCCACCAACACATGATATGTATCCCCTTAAATACTCCCCAGTATGTGATACGCCCCGGCCCAATCCCCAGTCTCTGACATAGCAGAACACTGCCCTTGGAGATGCCCGGGTGCCCCACAGTGCCAGCATGCCAGCCCAGGGTTCACCTCTGCACTGGCG
The DNA here is from genome assembly GCA_027575975.1 of Cathorops multiradiatus. Lineage (NCBI taxonomy): Eukaryota > Metazoa > Chordata > Actinopteri > Siluriformes > Ariidae > Cathorops > Cathorops multiradiatus. Next base: position 6,047 of record JAPEKM010001327.1, read on the forward strand.
ATTTGGGGATCACTCACCTGGGGGAAAGAAGGCACAGACACAGAAGGGAAAGAAAGGAGGGGGACACCACAGGTGCGGCGACCCGACTGCAGGTGGTCCAGATCCCGTTTTCATGGTGGGGGAAACCAGGAGAGGTGAACGGTGGGTGTGTTCTGGGGAACGGTTGACATGCTGCAGGATGGCTTGCTTCAAGTCAACATAATCAAGCTGGCTGTCAGCAGGAAGCTGTTGCACAGTGAGCTGGGCTTCTCCAGACAGCAGCGGTAGTAAATGAGCCATGTGTTGCTTGACCGGCCACCTCCATGCTTTGGCCGCTTGCTCAAAGAGCGTGATGAAGGCTTCTGGGTCATCATGCAGCCCCATCTTCAGTAGCACAATGTGGGGGTGGGTTTGCAGCGGTGGCAGTTGAGGATCCTGCCTATGCGAGCAAGTGCCAGAATGCCTGGTGATCTTTTTGCTGGGCCAGCAGCAAGGCTTCAAAGCCTTGTTCTTGCTTCTTCCGAAGGGTGATCAGGTCTTGGTGCTGGCTTTGTTGGGTGGCAGCAAGGGCATGGATGAGGTCCTTGAGTGCCAAGGGCTCCATGGAGTGGTTCCCTTAAGTATACTGGGTTTCGGCACCACTGTAGCATGTCTCTGACATGGGAGGAATACTGAATTGCTGAGAGGCAGGAAATTGTCAACACAGGCTTTATTTTTCCTAATTTTGTTGCTTTTCAGCTTTACTAAGCTCATTCCCTTATAGTCACACACAGGTGATCTAGTTGGGAGAGACCTCACCTCTTTGCTCTCTCTTTCCATCATCACTGCAACAGACACAAACAGCATTAATTGACAACAGGTGTTATGACTTTGTCACTCATCTTCCCTGGCCCCACCCTTGATTCACAAACCAATGCTTGAACACGACTCTGCTGCCACAGTGACAAAGACAGAGCATTTATGGTTTGTGCCCCAAGATTTTGGAATTCAATTCCAGTTCACAACCACATTGCAGACAGTTGAAATAACTTTCAATCCCTGCGCAAGACATTTGTTTACAAATTACTGTTGATTTTAGTTTTTTTTCCTAAGTTTGTCAGAGCACTTAGACTTAGTGTGGGGCTCCTGAAGCCATTTTATTATTATTATTATTATTATTATTATTATTATTATTAAAGGACCTGTGACCCACCAGTTGAGAATCACTGGTTTCGAGCCATAGAAAAGTTAAGGTTTCTGGATGTAACATTTACTTCAATATGAAACTCAGAACATAGTGTTAAATTTCACAAATCTATTTGACAGAGGGCTCAAACTTCAGATTTGTTCATTTGGTGTGTAAAGGGACATTTAGTGGCAGCATTAAGAAAATCTGAGGCCAAAAGATATGGGTCATGGGTTGACTTGGTGCAGATTGACCCTTTTTGTTTTTAGTTCCAAAATGTACTGATATTGTTTTCTCCCCTGTTTCTTTTCAGGAGTACTGAGGTGATGGTGAACATGCAATGTTTGCTGGAGCTTTTCCAGTTTTGCTGGTCTTGTCAGAGAGAGTGCTGTACTACCATTGAGGGCAACGAGAAGCTGTCTTCAATCACACAGGACTGTAAGAGTTGTGGCTACCACCGAGACTGGAGGAGTCATCCTCCCACAAGTTTATCGAGTGATGAAGAAGCAAGCCTTTCAGAAGAAGAGGAGAAAAAGAAAAGAAAGAGGAAGTCTGATAGTTCAGATGAGTGGGAGCCATGTTTAGATGAAGAGACCACAGACTCTGATGTGTCCATGGATGAAGACCTGTTCACAGCTTTAAAGGAGGATGGTGAGGGTAAACTTGTGGTGTGGTGTACACAATGTGAGGTGGAGGCCTCGCTCTCCTGTTCTGTCCTTCAACACAAAAAAGTATTCTGCTGTTCTCAGTGCAGTGCAGGTGACGACATTCAAACACATGATTTTGAAACCCTACCTGTTCAGTTTGATAATGTTGCCAGTTTTCAGGCACATGTTGAACAGGAGCATGGAGCCAAACCATTCAATATACTGTGTCAGGATTGTGGCACGTTTGTTAGAGCAAATAAAGAGCATGTCTGTGAACACAAAATCAAATTAATCGTCTGTTCAGACTGCGGGAAAAGGTTCCTCACTGAGGTCGGCTTAAAGACACACTACACTCAGCTCCATTCGGATTATGATCATCCATGTAAATACTGTCTGAAAGTCTTCAAAACCAAGTCTGCAAAACTGGACCATGAGCAGACTCATCCTAAAGAAACTCAACCATACAGCTGTCCAGATTGTCCACAGAAGTTTAGCGGGATTCACAAACGCAATAAACATGTTAAGTCCCACCGAGGTCCACATAAATATGTGTGTGATGTCTGCAAGAAAGGCTTTAGGGATATTACCAAGTTGAGGAGGCATAAACTCATCCACTCTGGTGAAAAGCCTTTCAAATGCCAAGTGTGTGAGCATTCCTTTAACCAACTAGCAAACCTCACGTCCCACATGCGCGTCCACACTGGAGAGAAACCTTTCATGTGTGAGCAATGTGGAGAGTCATTCAGCCACAACATCAGTCTGAAGAACCACAAGCAACGTAAAAGGGAGATTGAACAATCACCTTCAAAGAAAAAGTTTAAAGACTCATCCATCTCCAAGGACGACCTCGATGCTGCCATTGCTAACGGCATAAAGCTAGCACTTCAAGAACAACAAAGCACGCTAAATGTAATAGTTGCTTCGGCAGTTCAGGAAGCCGTTGACTCTATATTGGTTCCAGCTTTGCGTGATTTGTGGACTGATAAGCAAAAGACCAAAGATGAGGTAAAGGGCATTCGTGAAGATTTAGATGGAATATTTGACCATTTATGAGAAAGTTGTGAGCGTTTTTGTATCGCTGCTCTAATGCCACCAGTAGGCTGCCATGTAGCCTGTTGGAAAGGCAATGAGTGACGTCACTTGTCTGCAAGGCTGAGTGTCGCTCTTCAGTACTGAAGGGGCAAAGCATTAAGTGGTAATCAACATCTATAGACAAGACAACAGAAAGAGACTCGGAAGGCAGCAGGTACGAATTCACTGCAGATTCTGCTGGCCTAGAACTCTATCGGTTGGTTTTGGTGACATTGAGGGAACAATTTTTGGATCACACAGCTTGTCATGCACTTCAATCTTTTCCTAGAAAGTGATACGTCAGTAGAACGCTACAAACATGAATATGTTGTCTACGGATTATGTGGAATCATGCTAACATATATTCAATTTGTATTAAATTATTTTCCAAGACTTCAAAACTGCATAATTCTTACAGCAAACAATACAACCAGACAAGTGCAATTTCAGAGAACAATAAGCAATAATTAAAAAAAATAGGAAACACTTATGATCAGTTATGCAGATCTAAGATAAGCATCACAATTTAATCAAGCCATTCCAATTTTTTCTTCAGACCTATGTTCCACATATTTCACATGCTGCTGAAAAATAGACAAGATGATGCATAAGTGTTGTCTTGCAGCTATATATTTAGGCACTGCTTAAAACCAGAGATCCCATCTGTTTCTGGGTTGCAGAATTGTCTTATATGATAGGCAGTCTCTTGTTTTATTTCTTTACCAGCTAACACTGGCCACTAGACGGTGTGTGTAGGACTGGTAATTACCAACACTGGCCACCAGGTGGCACGTGAGACTGGCAGTTACTAACACTGGCCACTAGGTGGTGTGTATGGTAATTGTATCCCCCGTATGACGTAGGGGGATACTATGGATTTGCGTCGGTTGCGCATCCGCAGACACTTGCTTGTAAACGCTCTATAACTTGCAATTCTTATTTGATTTCTTTCAAACTTTCACAGAACAGTTATATGGGTTACGGCTCAATGCCTATCGAAAACGGTGATATCTTGAAATTCTCGACTCTGATGGGCATTTTTGTGCAAAAATGTTTGTCCGGGTGGGGTTTTGTCCGTTTACCTTCAAAATGACTGGGCATAAAGGGGATACACTGGCCAATAGGCGGTGCGCATGACCGGTAATTACCAGCACTGGCCACTAGGCGGTGCGCATGACCGGTAATTACCAGCACTGGCCACTAGGCGGTGCGCATGACCGGTAATTACCAGCACTCCAGCTTGCCTGGGACCCTGTAGAACAGACGTGGGCAAACTACGGCCCACGGGCCGTATACGGCCCGCCAGGCTTTTTAATCCGGCCCGCCCAACTTGTCTAAATTATAGCAAAAATCTCATTAATTTTT
>JAPEKM010001384.1:0-10264 GCA_027575975.1 Cathorops multiradiatus
TCGCAACTTTCACTTCCTCCCGCAATGTAATTGCAACAAAAACCTAAAAAACACCGCAACTTTCATCGCAATTTTTTTGGGAAAACCCCCCGCAACATCAGACATTTTAGCCGCAACAATCACAAAAAAGGCCCGCGGAGTCCTGGGCTTTTGGGCTTTATTTTGTAAGGCGGGGGCCTCCGTGTTACTGTCGGATTCACTTTCCAATGGTTTGAACTGATACGGTTCTACATGTGCAGCAGTGGCCTGTACACACACTCCAGTCTCAGGACCATCACAGTCAGATGGATTACTATCTGAGGAATCTGAAGAATCTCAAATCAATCTGAACGAAGAGGCCACTGCAACCGCTCTCGCCTGCCGAGTCTGGCTTTGGTCTAAAGCACCGGTTCCCGCTGTGACGTCACGCGCTCAGGGCTGGCTGGCTCAGCGGGGAAGCTCGAATGCCAACTTTGCCATCGATTTTAACTCTCAAAAAAATAACATTTTCCCATTTATGCAGCATACAAGAGTCAAGGACGGAGATACTATCCACTCAGAAATTTATTTTAAAATAAAGGCTCTGCGTATCTGCTTTACGGTTACCTTTCTTGGGTAAGAAGGCGAGGATGGGTCTCTGACAACTGAGGGACAGCCAGCCTTTAGGTGGAAAGTCTTTGAGAGCAAGTCTCCGTCCGAGTCACCCCAGGAAACCTTGTAAAGGTCAATAGGAATGCCATCGATGCCTGGCACTTTGCCACACTCTGTACTCTGGAGTGCACCGTGCAGTTCCTCAAGGGTACGCTCCCTCCCGAGGTCTGCATTAGCACTGCTGGAAACCTGAGGAAGATCTTTGAGAAAAGGGTTGTGATGAGTCTGTTCCTGAGGGACTTCACCACTGGAAAACCAGCTGCTCTCCTGCAGATCTCACTGGGTCCATGGAGCAGTGAAACACCCTCAGGAAAGGGGAGTGGACGATCCTTTTTCACCCATTTTTCAACTCAATATTGAAAAAGAATTTGGTGGGTGCGTTCATACGCCCCCTGGTCTGGAAACGGGACCTGACCAGAGCACCAGGAGACTGACACCTAAAAGATGAGGTAACAGGTTCTCTTCCCCGTAACTTGGGCGAGAATGGAACTTTCACCGTTTACATCGGGAGGGCAGTCGGGGTTACTGGAGGTGCCACGTTATCGTTGCGCACCACCTCCAGTTGTGCGTCTTGTATGGGGTCATGTTTATCTCCTGCTGTGAGCTCGCTGCAGTTGTGATGCGGCGTCTCTGCGGGCGTGTTCGCGTTCGTGGAGCTCCAGCTTCATCCCCAAGTCCCTGAGTGTCGTTGGTGTTTACGTTTTGTGGTGTGCCATCTTCATTTCAGTTGTTATGCATCTGTTAGCATTCGTGTTGTTTCCACTCACGTTTTTGTCATTGTTGTTGCATTTCTCAAGACACGCCCTTATCATGTGACCAGTTTGACAAAAAAAAAAAAAAAGGATCGGATTTGCAGTGACAGAATATTGAATGTAAAAATGGAAGATTTCAACAGAGTTAAATCAAGTTGCTCGCTGTCGCCCACGATGAGATGTACAGACCACCTGGAGGGGACGGGGTGTTTAATTAGCGGGATTTACTCGCTATGCCCAGCAGTTTCAACGGAGACTAATTTACCACAGTGAGCGAGTATTTGTGGCAGAACGCTGTAGATATTATAAAGCGCAGAACATTCGAAAAGATGATGTTCTTTGAGGGAGGAGCTAACGGCAGCACATTCACCACAACGACATCGGTGACTCCACCCCTCTCACCCGGTCAGTCTGCTGGCGCTACAGCGGGAGGAACATGACGATCACGCTACTCATTCAGGCAGTTGACAGGATGTTAGCGTGGCCCGCGAGTTCACCAACGGCAAGGCGACAAACTTCCACACTGGTGGTGGCGATCATCACAATAACCTGCTGCCGCGTGCGAAAACCACACTGCCCTTTGCCGGAGTCAGCCACGTTCCGGGATGTGTGCGAAAGTCTCGAGTTTAAGTGAAAAACTAAACTAAACTACGTGTGAGCGGACAGTGTGACGAGACGGCGCGGACAGGACGGAGAGGAACGGAGCGAAAAGACAAAGAAAAGAGAAACAACGCTCACGCCACTCCTGACTCCGCCCACAGATAGATAGAACTTTATTACATGTGGCCAGAGAGAGAGAGATGAAGTGTGGTGAAGATGACCGCTCACACCCGGGACAGAGAGACGGATGGAACAGATGATTGAAAAAAGACAAATGGTGAAAATGTGCGAGAGACGCTGCGGCTGAGACGAGCGCAGAGACAGGACGATCCATCACTGAGCAGATGAAGAGTTCTCACAGAGAGGGACGGGGTGCGTGTGTGTGTGTGCGTGTGTGAGTGAGTGAGTGAGTGTGTGTGTGTGATGTGTGTGTGTGTGTGTGTGTGTGAGTGAGTGTGTGTGTGTGTGTGTGTGTCAGGATAACTGGTTCCACCAAAAAAAATAGGGGAATGTAAGCTCAAAACAGGACTACTTAAATACATTTCAATAAGCATGGCTTTATCAGTTATTCCACAATACACTGGCTTCTTTCCATTTGCATATTATCTTATTTGCCTTTAAGTGTAGACTTTCAGATTGAATCCAAGGAATTCCCCTTGCTTCCCCCGTGACCCTGACAGATACAAATAATGGATGGACCCGGTTCCCTTGGCAGCCATACATGCTCATGCCATAACACTGAATCCAACATATTTAACAGATGATTTGGATCATGAGCCCTTCCTTTCCTTCTCCATACTCATCTATTCTCATCAATTCTTGGTTTCTTTTGTCCAAAGAATCTTGTTCCAAAATGGGGAAGGCTTTTTAGATGTTTGCTAGCAAAGTCTAATCTGGCCGTTCTGTTCTTCAGTGTTACCAGTGGTCTGTATCATGAGGTAAACCCTCTGCATTTACATTCATGAAGGCATCTCTTGATTGTAGACATTGACAACAATATGCGTACCACCTCGAGAGTATTCTTGACTTGGCAAGATATTCCATCCATCCATTATCCATAACCACTTATCCTGTGCAGGGTTGCAGGCCAGCTGGAGCCTATCCCAGCTGACTATGGGGAAGAAGCGGGGCACACCCTGGACAAGTTGCCAGGTAATTGCAGGGCTGACACATACTGTAGAGACAAACAATCATTCACACTCATAGTCAATTTAGAGCAACCAATTAAACTAATCTGCATGTCTTTGGACTGTAGGGGAAACCAGAGCACCCAGAGGAAACCCATGCAGACACGGGGAGAACATGCAAACTCCACACAGAAAGGCCCTTGCTGGCCATGGGGCTCAAACCCGGACCTTCTTGCAGTGCTAATGACTACACCACCGTACCACCCATATATATATATATATATATATATATATATATATATATATAGGATGTTGGGAAACTGGCAGCCCCCTGAGTGACCAAGCAGCCCTTTTCAGGATTGCCCTGCTCAGCTTCACAGCATGAGGGCAGGGCTAGAAAAGGTGCCCTAAACAAAGTCTGCCTTAACAAGAAAAGACAAGAAATGCAAGGTGACAGCACTCACCTTAGGCATGTGGAACATGACTTTTAGACAATACCAAAGCTGACAGACCCAAATGGTGCACAGCACTTGTGGCCAGAGAACTTGCCCATTACAACAGTGACATTGCAGCCCTTAGCAAAATGCACTTGCCAGTGAGGGTCAGCTCTCTGAACAAGGAGGAGGCTACACCTTCTTCTGGAGTGAAGAAGAATGCAGAGAGGCAGGGATCAGATTTGCAATCAAGTCCCACTTCATGCCCAAGCTTGAGAGCCTGCCAAAGGGCATAAATGATTGCCTGATGACTCTCCAATTCTCGCTAGGTCAAAACAAAGGCACAACATTCATCAGTGCATATGCACCAACAATGACCAATCCAGACAAGTTGAAAGACAAGTTCTGTGAATAAATCGACACCCTCATCTCAACAGTCCCAAAGTCCAAGAAAGTAATCCTCAGGGATTTCAGTACCAGAGTCAGTGCAGACCATCAAACCTGGAATGGCATGATTGGGCCTCACAGTGTGGGAAACTGCAAGAGTAACAGTCTACTTCTGCTAAAACTGTGTTTTATGCATGACCTCCTCATCAGTAACACCCTCTTCTGTTTACCTCCTAAAAAAATAACATCCTGGATGCACCCCCACTCCAAACACTGCCATTTGATCAAATACATTATCATCAGGAGGAAGGACAGACAGGACATGAATGTAACCAAAGCCATGTGTGGTGCTGACTGATGGACGGACCATCGGCTGATTGTGTCCAAAGTGAAGCTACAGTTCCTGCCCAAAAGATGGCCTCAGGGGAAGAAGAACTTCAAGAAGTTAACCATCTCCAGACTTAAACAGGTGGGCTTTGCCAGTGACCTGGATAGCAAACTGAAAGACGTTCAGTTTCGGAGCTCCCTGTTGAAGAAGACTGGTTTGTGCTTAGGAAGGTGCTGTACTCAACCTCCGTCCAGCACTTAGGAACTACAAAGTGGAAAAATCACGACTGGTTTGATGTGAACGACATGCAGATCTCATCTCTCCTGGTCAAAACACAACATCTTCACAAAGTTGCTATGGATGACCCCACATCAGCCTCCAAGAGGGCAGCCTTCACCAACATCCACAGGGAAGTCCAGGCCAAGCTCTGTAAGATGCAGGACAACTGGCTAAGTGCCAAAGCTGAGGAAATCCAGTACTTCACAGACAAGAAAGATACCAAGCACTTCTACAATGCCCTAAAAGCCCTCTATGGACCTCAACCCCTCATCAGTGCAGATGGGAAAACACTCATCACAGATCATGCCAAGATCTTGGAGCATTGGGCTGAACACTTTGCAGCTGTGCCAAATCGTCTATCATCCATCAGTGATGAAGCCATCCAATGCCTTCCACAGATTCCAGTCAACCGGGAACTTGATGCACCATCCACCATTAAGGAGACTCAAAAGGCCATCAGTCAACTTTTTAGGGGAAAGGCACCTGACATTGACACCATACCTGTAGACAGGCATATCTGTCCTCACCCAGAAACTGGCAGACATCTTCCAGTTCATGTGAAAGCAAGGTGCCATACCCCAGGACTTTAAGGATGCTTCCATCATACACCTTTACAAAAGGAAACGAAACCACCAGTCCTGCAACAAACATCAGGGCATTTCACTCTTGTTTATAGCCAGCAAAATCCTCGCCAGAGTTCTCCTCAACCACCTCATCCAGCACCTTGAACAGGGTCTCCTCCCTGAAAGCCAGTGTGGCTTTTGTGCTAGAAGAAGCACAGTGGACATGATATTTGCAGTGAGACAGCTACAGGAGAAGTGTGAAGATTGACACTTTGTCAGTCTCACAAAGGCCTTTGACACAGTTAGCCATAAGGGTCTGTGGAAAATCATGGCCAAGTTTGGCTGCCCAAAATGCTTCATCACTATGGTACACCAGTTCCATGACAGTATGACAGCCTATGTACAGGATAATGGAGCAACATGAGAAACTTTCCCAGTGACAAATGGTGTGAAGCAGGGTTGTGTGCTAGAGCCAACATTCTTTAGCATCACGTTCACCACCATGCTCACTGATGTCTTCCATTACCATGAGAAAGGAATAGCCATCAGATACAAGAGAGATGGGAAATTTTAACCAGTGCTGGTTGTATGCATTACATTACACTACATTACATAGCATTTAGCAGACAATCTTATCCTGAGTGACATACAATGAGTGCATGCACTAACAAAAGTGAAAGAGACAGTAATTAAATACTTCCTTTTCACTGATGACTGTGCTTTCAATGACACAAGTGAACAGTCAATGCAAGCAACTACTGACAGGCTATCTGGGTCATGTGAAAACTTTGGGCTTACTATCAGCACCAAGAAAACTTAAGTCTTGTACCAACCCCTACCTGGCAAGCCCTACCAGAAACCCAACATCAGGGTAAATGATATAGTGCTCAATGATGTTGACAGGTTCGCATATCTGGGCAGCACCCTGTCATGTCAGGCCAACATTGATGAGGAAGTCAAATGTAGGATCACCAAGGCCAGCAGCACCTTTGGGAAGCTTTGACAAAATGTCTGGGAATGAAGGGGTATTAGTCTCAGCACCAAGCTCAAGGTCTACCAGGCAGTAATCATAACAGCACTCCTCTATTTCTGTGAAACCTGGACTGTATACAGCAGACATATCCAGCAGTTGAACCATTTCCACACAACCTGTCTCTGCAAGCTGATGAACATCAGATGGCAGGATCACATTCCCGACACAGAGGTCCTTTCCCATGCCAGAATGCCCAGCATATACACCCTCCTTGAGAATGCACAGGCAAGATGGGCTTATCATGTTCTGCACATGAACGACCAGCGTATCACCATGTTGCTGCTGTATGGAAGACTTGTGAGGTACAAGCGCCAAGTTGGACACCCCAAACTCGGTTTCAAAGACAACCTCACAGAGCTTTAAAGAACTTGCCTCTGACCGACTATCATGCTGTGGCCTGATCAGCAGAGGTGTCAAGTCAGTTGAACAGCATTGCAAAGCCATGGCTGAAAGGAAATGGGCATTGTGGAAAGCTAGAGTAGCCACCCCCTCCACTTAGTCACCCACTGGCCCAAGGTGCAGATTATGCGGCAAACAGTTCAGAGCACAAATCATACTCATCAATTACCTCAGAAGACACACAGCCAACCAGTGAAGTCATAGTCTTCGTCAACTTCGATGGATGAACATCATAATTAAAACCTTCCTGCACTTACATCCACTTCAACACTGCTTTTATGACATGCAGAAGTATACTTTGGCCTTAATACACAAAAATGGGCACACTGAATGTATTGGTGATGTATTGGTGATGTATTGGCCATGGGTTTGTCACAGTGCCATCTTGGAAAGTTGATTTTTCAGCATCCTTTAAGATGATAGATGAGAGTGGACAAAATTCCTTGGAAGGGGCATGAATGCTTCACAATGAACTGCACCCATTATGACAGCAAATATTGAAAATCAAGAGGGATCATCTTCCACAAGTAAGAATTCAAGTTCAAAACATATTTTTAGGCTATTTACAGTTTGGAGTGCTGATTTTCACAGTGCATGATAAAGTACGATAATCCAGCCACTGAGGTGCACAAGCCAGTGCATTCTTAGGGCGGGTCCCAAGCCAAGATAAATGGGGAGGGTTGCATCAGGAAGGGCATCCAGCATAAAACTTATGCCAAATCAACTATGCAGATGATGACAAGGACTTCATACTGGATTGATTGATGCCTGGGTTAACAATGACCACCACTGAAACTGTTTCCCAGCAGGGTACCAGTGGTGGTCACCTATGCTACTGGTGGGAAAAGGAGGAGAAAGAGAGGTGGAAGATGAATTTGGAAGAAAAGTGAGAATAGAAAAGGCAGGAGCGTGGAATTGAAAGTTAGAACTTTAAATTTTGGCACTATGACTGGTAAAGGAAGAGAACTAGCTGATATGATGGAGAGGAGAAAGTGACATCCTATGTGTACAAGAAAAAGTGGAAGGGAAGTAAGGCCAGGAACATTGGAGGTGGTTTCAAGCTTTTCTATCATGGTGTGGATGGGAGAAGAAATGGTGTAAGGGTAATCCTGAATGAAGAATATGTTAAGAGTGTGTTGAAGGTAAAGAGAGTCAGGGACAGAGTGATTAGTGTGAAGCTAGAAATTGAAGGGGTGCTGAACATTGTCAGCGTATATGCCCCTAAAGTGGAGTGCAAGATGGAGGAGAAAGAATAATTCTGGAGTGAGTTGTATGAAGTGGTTGAAAGTATACCAAAAAAGGAAAGACTGGTGATTGCAGCAGACCTAAGTGGGCATGTTGGAGAAGGGACAGGGATGATGAGAAGGTGATGGGTAGGTACAGAGTGAAGCAGAGAAATGCAGAAGGGCAGATTGTGGTGAATTTTGAAAAGAGGGTGGAAATGGCTGTGGTGAATACATAATTTAAGAAGAAAGAAGAGCATAGAGTAACAGAGTGGAGGAAGTTGCTCTCAGGTGGACTATATTTTATGTCGGAGATGCAATCTGAAGAAGATTAGAGACTGCAGCATGATGGCAAGGGAGAGTATAGCTAAGCAGCATTGGTTGGTGGTTGAGAGGATGACCTTAGAGGTAAAAAAGAGGAAGAAAGAGAAAGCTAAACCAAAGATCAGATGGTGGAAGTTGAATGAGGAAGATAGTAAGTCAGAATTTAGGGATATGTTGAGACAGACATTAGGTGAAAAGGTACTAGATGATTGGACAACTATGGCAGAAGTGGTGAGGGAGACAGCGAGGAAGGTACTGGGAGTGATATCAGAACAAAAAAAGGAAGACAAGGATATTTGTTGGTGGAATGAGGAAGTCCAGGTGAGTATAAGGAGGAAGAAGTTGGCAAAGCAGAACTGGGAGAAAAAGAGAGATCAAGAGGTCAGACAAGAATACAAAGAGATATGAGGGAAAGCAAAGAGAGCAGTGGCACAGGCAAAAGAAAAGGCATATGATGAACTATATGAAATGTTAGAAACTAAAGATGGAGAAAAGGACCTGTACCAATTAGCAAGACAATGAGCTCAAGCTGGAAAGGAGCAGGTTAGGCTGATAAAAGATGCAGATGGAAATGTGCTGACAAGTGAAGAGCGTGTGCTGAGAAGGTGGATGGAGTACTTTGAGAAGCTGATGAATGAAGAAAATGAAAGAGGGAGAAGGTTGACCAGTGAATCAGGAAGTACAGCAGGTAAACAAGAAGGAAGTAAGGACAGCTATGAAGAGAATGAAAAGTGGTAAGGCAATCAGGCCAGATTATATACCAGTGGAGGCATGGAGATGCTTAGGAGAGATGGCAATCGACTTTTTGACTATATTGTTTAATAAGATCTTGGAAAGTGAGAGGATGCCTGAGGAGTGGAGAAGTAGTATACTTGTACCAATATTCAAGAACAAGAGTGATGTCCAGTGCTGCAGTAACTATAGAGGCACAGAGCTGACCAGGCACAGAGCTGATGTAGCAGTTCAGGAGGATTTTTCTGTACTTTTGAATGAAGCTGCTGGATCATGTAATAAATTCCAAACTGGCTTCAGCTTAGCTATTGCTTGTGCTTGAGGGTTTGGTCAGTCACGTTCTTGTGGCCTTGGTCGAGTTATAAATGTGGAGTTCACAGGTGGCTGAGGAAATCCAAAGTGCCAATGTTTACTGCCTTTCTTACATGACTTTGTGTGATTTTTGCTGTGAGACTATAGTCTTTCACAATGTTGTACAGCTCAGGGTCTTTCTCTTCATCAGGCAACTGGCATGACATATTTATCAATGAATGCAGCAACCTCTTTATCAGAATCATTCTCAGACTCTGGTGCAGCTTTAATCCAAAATAAGCAATGAATGTGAGGTGTTCTTCTGGCTTGGAATGCCACCCTGGAAAACATGTCCACAACTTCACCTTTTGGTTGAGCAGGTGATCAAATAAATTCTCTCATTAGAGCCTCTACCTTTCATCAAAGACTCTTATGACAGTCACAGGGTTGCTTCATAGGATGTCGTATTTACTAGCCCAGTCCAACTCTGAGAAGTTCACAGTTTCTTCTTGTTGCTTTTTGATGGCTTCACTGATCTCTGGCCACCTCATTTCTGCAGCACTGAAAATGCAGAAAAATGTAGGCATGCCTAATTGCCTTAAACTGGCAAAGAGGTCGTTCATTTTTCCCCCAGAAAGCAGGCATTCCCCTTAAGGGTTGCATAAATCTTGTGGCCTTTCCATGTTGAAAAAAATTCTGCACCTTATGTTGATTTTTATCCCCTGCTGCCTGAAAGGCGGATTATGCTGTGGCAATGTCTGTCCATCTGGCAGTCTGGCTGGTCATCCGTCCATCCTAGGAAGGATGCTCACCTTCTGAAATCAATTCCTCTCATAATTGTTGGAGGAATTTCATGAAACCTGGTGAAAGGCATTGTTGTATGTCAGTAGTATGCACACTGTAATTTCGTTAAATTTGGTCATTTTTTTTTTTTTTTACCAGAGTTACAGTCCTTGATTAACAAAATTCTACTTTGACAATTTCTTGAGAGTGGGTTTTCCTTCTGAAATCAACTCTTCTCACAATTTGTGGAGGAATTTCACCAAACTTGGCAAAAGGCATGATTATACAGTAGTGCTTGAAAATTTGTGAACCCTTTAGAATTTTCTATATTTCTGCATAAATATGACCTAAAACATCATCAGATTTTCACACAAGTCCT
>JAPEKM010001693.1:0-10215 GCA_027575975.1 Cathorops multiradiatus
TGCTTAGACTGCTGCCTCCGCGACCCGGCCCCGGATAAGCGGTAGATGATGGATGGATGGATGGATGGATGGATGGAATATATTGTCCAACAAAATTTATCGTAACGGGCCTAAATCTTGGGACGTAAACCTTGGTGAAAAACAGTTTTCAGAGCAGGATCATTCCATCCGCTGGTGGCTGCTAGCGTCCTGAAGTCCAAGGCATACTCGGCGACACTTCAAGTACCCTCTGAACTAGCAAGTAGGCTCTCACCAACCTCTATGCCCTCCAGTTCATGAGCAAACACCCACTTGAATAGAGAGAGAAACTGTTTTGTAGGATTTCGTTTGTTCTCCTCCTCTGTTCCAGACAGCTGTAGCCCAGTGGAGTGCTTTGCCAATGAGGAGAGACAGAAACTTAGTGATTTTGTGCTCATCTGGTAAGTTGGGCATGGTGGCAAAATACAATGAGCACTGCAATAAAAAAAACTTTTCTATGCGATGGTGTCTCCAGCGAACTTCTCCGGCATGGGGAGTTGCAATGCCGGACTAGGAGGAGACTCTGTGTGCACTAGGAGAGCCTGCGACATCACATTTGCGAGCTGTGTCATTCTGGTGTTCAGGTCGGTGAGCAGCTGTTGATTGTTCTCCGAGCAAATGCCCCTGCATGTTTAGAGCAGTCTGTTTTGAATCCTCTGCTACATCCATGCTGGCAAAGTATCCTGTGAGAATGCAGGCATTTACAGATGTATGTGCCGAGGAAGACAGCTTGCAGAGAATAAACCAAGCCAAAACGAAGGACTGGAATCGGTGTTGGTAAACTAGCGAGGGTCGGGCGATTGGCAAACACCGTTACGAGGGCAAGACAAAGAGCGAGAAAACGAGGAGGAAATGGTCTATAATCAGAAAAACAGTCAGAAAAATACAAGGCTTGGTACGAACTGGGAAAATCAGGACAATACTTTGCAGTGGTGAGTTTGTGACTTGAGCTTATAAGGAGGGGCAGGTGATTGCGGAAATACAAGCCAACTGTGATTCAGTAGGCAGGAGATAGAGGGCATTGTGTGTACTGGGAGTTGTCGTCCGGGGTGTCCATGTTTTGTAGTTTGCTCATTCTCAGCGGGTTTACTGACACCCAGATGACATCCAAGTCAGTTGTTTTTTCTATTAATCGCTTATGTCTTTTGAGGGCGAGTATACCTGGAGGCTATAGCCCTGAAACAGAGCTCCCTTTGGTCGCTTGCCAGCTGACAGTGCTTTCAGCTGAGCAGTTTTGTTTTTTAACTGACTGCTGTATTACTGACACTGCCCGATGTGCTTAGGGATGGTCGGGGCTCAGAGTGTGCCTCCCCCATGTCTGTTTCAGCCTTTAAATCCTCTTCAGTGCTTGAAGAAGCTCGCTTAAAAAAAATCGCCAGTTTTGACTGCGCCATTGTTTAGTTCACGTAGCGATAATTACACCACACCAGGCCGATTGATGGTCTGACTCATCACATGCAACAAATGTCCTCCTCCTTGCGACGAATATCCTCTTCAGAGGCTATGGCATTGATGACTGAGTCTGATGCGAGATTAAAAGATCTTGTTGCAGATGGTGCAGGTGAATGGTGGTGCATGAGGTTGGGTGTTCCGGGTTTGGGCAGCATGCCTACGTTGCCTCTTCTCCACAAGCCCCTCTGTCCGGGCTACATCAAAAGCCTGACAGCGAGTGTGGCACAGGTGGCACCATTAGCTTCGGTCTTGAGCAGTCCTCTCCCAAGTGTCTGGGTTTATATCATACTGCTTGAGCGTGGCCTTTAGAATGTCTTTATAGCATTTCCGCTGTCCACCTTTGGTGTGCTTGCCTTTGCACAGTTCTCCAAAGAGTAGGGCTTTGGGAATTCATTCTTCTCCCATGTGAGCAATGTGACCACACTATTGCAGCTGAATACAAGTGAGTAAAGCCTTGATGGAGGTGATCTGGCACCATGCAAGGATCTCGGTGTTGGGGATATGGTCTTGCCAGCATATACCGCATATCTTTCTGAGGCACCTCATGTGGAATTGTTCCACCTTCTTCATGTGAGCACAGTAAGGAACCCACGCCTCGCACCCATACATCAGCGTAGGTAAGACAGCAGCTCTGTAGACAGCAACCTTAGTGGACAGACAAACTCCTTTTTCTCCCCATAGCCTGTGCTGCAGGCGACCAAAGGCAGCGGAGACTTTGCTAATCCTGATGCTGATGTCATCATCGGCGTGGCTGTTCTGAGTGATCATGCCACCAAGGTAGCAGAACTTTTCAACCGACTGTAGCTGTTCATCAGCTATGGTGATCACAGGTCTTAATGGTGAGGTGCTGGTTTGGGTTGATGGAGTACTTCCATCTTTCTGATGCTTATGGTCAAGCCTTATCTCATGCACGAATGGGAGAAAGCATCAACCATCGCTTGGGTGTTGGAGAGAGAGTAGGCAGTGAGCACAGTCATCTGCATAGAGCAGGTTTTGGAGTCACCTTGTGGAGGTTTTGGTGTGGGCTTTGAGCCTCTGAAGGTCGAACATGCTGCCATTCGTTCTGAAGGGGATCTCTATCTCTTTATCGCAGTCCTTAAAGGCCTCCTGAATCATGCCAGAAAAGACAATGCTGAACAGCACAGGGGCCATCACACAACCTTGTTTTGTTCCATTCTGAATGGTAAAAGGGTCAGAAGTCTTCCCTTCATTCAGCACACGTCCAACCATGCCTTTGTGGAAGGAGCGAATGACCCTGATCATTTTGAGGGGTGCAGCCAACCTTTGAGAGTAGTTTCCAGAGGCCATCCCTCCCCACAGAGTCAAAAGCTTTAGTGAGGTCCACAAACACCATGAACAGGTCCTGCTTCTGCTCAATACACTTCTCTTGCACTTGCCATGCAGCAAACAGCATATCTGCTGTTCCTCGAGATGCACGGAAGCCGCACTGGCTTTCTGGGGTGATATGTTCTGTGATGCAAGCCATAAGGCAGTTAGTGATGTGAGTGAGGACTTTCCCTGCAATTGATAGTAAAGAAATGCCCCAATGTTTGTCGCACCAGCGTCTGTTGCCCTTGTTCTTATACAGGTGGACAATTACGGCATCTTTAAGCTCTTGAGGCAGGGAGCCCTGCTCCCAGACCAGGGCAAACAGGTTGGTCAGTTGCTCTGCAGTGGCTTGTCCTCCATATTTTGTAGATCTCGGGAGGGATGCCATCTGAGCCAGGTGCTTTCCCTTTCGACAGTTGCTTGATGGCTTTCAGGGTCTCTGTGATGGAAGGAGGATCATCTGGATCTTCTATGACTGGCGTCTGGGGAATTTCATTGAGGGCCTCATCTGAGATGGTAGACACATGATTGAGGACAGAGTCAGTGTTCCACCCAACATGCTAGGATGCTTTCTTTGTCTTGTAGTAAGGTGCCTCCATCTATTGAGAGGAGGGGTGTGCTGCCTTGAGATGTTGGGCCGTACACTGCTTTTAGCCCTGTGTAGAGTTCCTTTGAGTCGTCATGTCTATCAGCAGCTGCTTGCAACTCCTGGGCTCTCTCGAGCCACCGTTTGTCTTTTCATTTTGCATAGAGTCACCTGCAATGTTCTCCTCAGCTGCTGGTATGAGTCTTTCTTCAAGGAGTCACTTTTGTTCACATATTCCATGTGGGCTTGGTGTAATCTGTCTAGCAGGGCAGTTGCAGCTGTGTTATTCTCATTGAACCAGTCTCAGCAGGTGTGCTTTGTAAAGCCAAGCACCTCTTCAGCTGCTCCATAAAGGGTGTCACGAAGGAAAGTCAGTGCTCTTCAACATCAGCATCCCCAGGGACAGGGGTAAGCAGCCTGTCCGAGATAAGTTGAGAGAGCTCTGATTTGACGTCGCTAGACTCTAGTTTTGTGATGTTGAACTTCTTCCTTGCTGGGTTATGCCTAGTGTGAGAAACTGCTTTGAATGAAAAAGAAACCTTTGAGCGGAGCAGTCTTTGTTCTGAGTAGAACTCTCAGGAGTTCCTCTCATTGCCCTAGTAATGAATGTCATGGATGTCGCATCTACGACTGATGACAAAGTCTATTTGGGGCCAGTGACCAGAGCAGGGGTGCATCCAGGTGCCCTTGTGCATCATCTTCTGCTTAAACATAGTGTTGGTAATCACCAACTGGTGTTGAATACAGATGCAGAGGATTAGAGTGCCATTGGAATTTTCTTTTCCAATGCCATGATGGCCGATGACACCTTCCCAGGTAGTGTGGTCATTACCGATGCGGGCGTTGAAATCACCGAAGACCACCAGTTTATCAGTGTGGGGTGTTTGCTGTATGAGACAATCCAGTTCTTTTGTAGAAACTCTCCTTTGTTTTGTGGGGGGTAGCTCATGGTTGGAGCATAAGCACCAATGAGGGTCACACAGTTTCTGGCCAGTGTCCGTCTCTTCACCATCAGACATTCGTTTGTACCATGTCGAAAAGATTCCAGGTACTTCAGATAACAGGAATGCATGGCCAGCCAAGCGTGGCTTATTTTCTGGGTGACTATTGCAGAAGAAAGTATACCCTGCTCCCCTCTCAGGGAGCTCTGAAAAGCCTGGGAGACAAGTTTCACTGAGGGCAGCAATGTCGATGCTATATTGACAGAGCTCTCTGGCAACAATGGCTGTCCTCTTTTCAAGGTTGTTAGGGTTGTTGTCTTGTAGTGTTCAGACATTCCATGCACCGATGAAGATCTTTGTAGTTTTCTTTCAAACGCTGGGTTGGATGATAGTCCGCTGCAGCTGTCAGACAGATCTGGTGAAGCAAGCTTTCTTTAGGGGTTCTTTTATACCCCCTTCTCCAGTGGGACAAGGCAGTGCTATCCCTGAATAGGGCTGCCTTGTCGTCCAGGCAGGATACGAACAGGGCTGCTGCTTTGAGTCGACTCTTGAGCGACCATCACACCTGGGCCACCACACTAGGAGATTTGTGGCTAGGAGCTTCCAGGAGCATCCTCTCCCTGCCCCCGTCATCATGCCTCTGTCGCCATGAGACTTGGTGAGTCGAGGATGAAGGATGGAGATGAAGCAAAGAGTAAACCTGCACAGGTGAGGGATGAAAGTGATGAGTTGTGCAGGTCAACACCACTCTGTCCTCCATAACCAGTGTTGAGCACAGGTACAGAGACTGCAGCATGTACTTGTCAGCTATGGGCACAATGGCTGGCCATGGTCCTCGCTCTTGTGGCCAGCTGCAAGGGCATCCCTCATCAGCTGGGATTTTAGATTGGAGTTGCTTTCTCCTAGGCCAAGTGCCTTCCGGTGCTATAGGGGCTGGCCTCCCCTGATTGATTGCATGTTGGCCGTTGGCTCACTGAGAGCTCTTTCACCCTTTGACAGGTATTGTTTTTAGTCCTGCGGGGTGACATGCCACCCTCCTCACTGGTGTGAGTTGGTGAGGGGAGCCAGTTTAGACTCCATCTACCAGTCCATGCAGCAGTTTGTACTGGGTTACCTGTTACCAGTAGCAGACTCCATGCCTGACCTGACTAACGAGGCTGATTTTAAGACGCACTGCGATTGGTCAAAAGCTTGGCGCTCATGTGGACATTATGTATAATCGATTTTTATTGGTCACAAGTATGCACTCGTTTACACCCTAGCTTTCCAAAGTCTCTTCACTGTGGTTGGATTTCAGCAAATGGAGGGATTTCTATGAAAGATGACTTATGATGATGATGACACACATTTGTCACTGTGACGACTGCTACTAATTTTCTCTTCATCACTGATGGATTATGTTCATCAGTGACAAGTGTGACGAGTGCCAGCAGGAACCCTGTTCATTATTTAGTTGAATAAAACTTAGGTTCACATTGCACACTGCTCAGTTTTGTACAAATATGTAAACAAGAATATTTTTTTGTTACTCAGTGAAAAATAGATGGCGGGAAATCCTACTACAGACGGTGGTTTACCACTGCCGACTGGCTACTTTTGAGACCTCTGCTGATCATGTATGATGTCAGAGACTGCTGAGTGTGACACGTCAGTCTGACATCAGCTGCACATCCTGGTTGCAGAAACAATACAGGAGATGATAATGATTTAAGAGCAGAACTAGAATTTGTTTCCTCAAGTGTTGCATTGTTGTTGAGTGTCAGAATTTAAAGTGTTCATAAACATGTTTTTCACTTTGTTACTGTCAAATCACTAAGAATTTAACAGGCTTCGCTTGCTAGTTAGCTAAAATACCTAATTTACATCACTAATAAATCTACGGGGTGCAAGTGTGGTGTTGATGCATAATTTGTGGGTATCATCTTGCCAAGCTTGGCAAGCATTACATAAGTCCAACTAAGTCTGATCGCCTCTCACACCCTAAAGCCAACTCTATCTCCATCAGCAATGCTGACAGGTGCACCTTGGATAGCCTGGCCTTGCGGCCGGGTAAACTAGCAGAGCTCTGGCTCCTTCTGACTTGCCTCCAGTTGTCTTGCCGCTGGATTCAGGTGTTGATGAGGAGAGGGTGCAGTAGATGCTGTGCAACAACTACACCACCTTAAACAAATAATTGCACTGGAGTTGATGGATGGGTTTTGGTGCCAAGTCCAACAGCGATGGGAAAGTGGTGAAGTGACAGGTATAGGATAGTACTGACAGTCATAATCACGATCCTGCATGTTGGCGGTCTGGATCAGACGGTCGTCTTCTAACACCAATTGGAGCAATGTAACTTTTCGGCAGCTTTCCAGCAAAGCAGTTCTATTTAGAGTGGCCACTGTTCTCCCCAATCTGGGGAAGGGGTTAGAAAAGGTACCTTAAACAGTGGTTGCTCATCTTACTTGGTCAGCTAGCCTCAACTGATGGGTTATCCCATTTTGCGGTCGAAGAAAGCTGAGCATGAAGCACCTTAAAATCGCTACCTGTAATATTTGCACAGTAAATTGTGAACGAAAAACAGCACTGATTTGGTCTTGAGCTAAAAAAGCATTCAATTAATGTAGTAGTGCTTTGCAAAATGCGTTTGCCTGGCAGCAGTCAACTGTATGAAGAAACCTATTTTTGGAGTGGTCTCCCAGAGTCTGAAAGAAGGCTACATGATATCACTATTGTTATGAAATCTTCAATAGCGAAGAAGTTGTCATCATTACCCTGTGCAATGAGTGTCTTATTACCCTTAGGTTATCATTGGGTAAGAAACGTCATGCTACTATCGTTGGAGCTTATGCCCCAGCACTGAAAATTTATGAGCATGTGAAAGCACAGTTCTACATTGATCTAAGCAACCAAATCAACAAAACACCTGCCTGTGACAAATTAACTATAATGGGTGATTTTAACACCCGTGTTGGGACTGATTATGTGGCTTGTCCCAGGATCATTGGACATCATGATACAGGGAAGTGTAACTCAAATGGGTTACTTCTTCTGTCACTTTGTCATGAGCACCACCTAACCATCACTAACCCACTCTTCCAACTCCCCTCAATTTACAAAAACACCTGGATGCATCCAAGATCAAAACACAGGCATTTAATTGTCATTGTAAGATCTTGGGATGTGCAAAATGTTGTCATAAGGGTTATGAGGGGCACCGGATGTCACACTAAGCATAAAATAGTAAGATCAACACTAAAGTTCCGACTTAAAGAACCCTTGACGAAATGCAGTAATCAACCTACAAAGAAGTTGGATGTTACCAAGCTCAAATGTGATGCATTTAAGTGAGACCTACAACATAGTATGACAGAAGCTTTGAAAGGTAACATCTTTTCAGAGGAAAACTGCACATCAGGTGTTTTATGTAATCATTTCCATACTGTGGTGTATGAAACAGCAGCTGATGTGCTTGGAATAACAAAAAGGAAGCAACCTGATTTGGTTCACAGAAAACATCCAGGAATTGCTCCCTCTGATCCAGAGTTAAAATGAGCCTCATTTGAGATGCACGAACCAGAATATTCAAGCAGCATTTAACGCTTTTACTGCAGCACGCAATTCCTTGCAGCAAAAAATCAGAATGCTGAAAAATGAATGGCTTTTACTGTAGCACACAAAGGCAATATAAATCCAACATTTTGCTGATGCCCATGATATGAGAAACTACTTCTGTCGGTCCTTGAAAGAGATCTAGGTCCCTGTTAGTCATGGAACTGTGCCCCTCCTTTCACTAGATGGGAAGCTCCTAACAGAAAAAATTGACATCTTGAATCGTTGGGCAAAACACTTTAGCAGTCTCTTGAACAGACTGTCTACTGTACAACAAGCTACCATTGATGCTGTAGAACAAAGGCCAGTCTTGGATCACCTTGCTGAGCCTCCTAAGAAAGAAGTAGCAGCCAAGATTGTCAGCACTTTGCAGAATGGCAACGCTGCTGGTGAGGACAGTATCCTGGCCGAAGTGTTTTTAAATATGGAGGCCAAGCCTCACAGATAAACTTCATGATCTTATTCTGGTTATGTGGCAACATGAGGACATCTCTGACCAGTTTAAGGATGCTATTATAGTCACTATCTACAAGCGTAAAAGGGATTCCTGCAATTGCAGTAATCTTCATGGTATCTCACTGCTGGTCATTGCCTCTAAGATATTAACAAAAGTCATGCAGCTTTGGCTTGTGACTTCTATCTTCGATGACCTCATGTCTGAGTCACAATGTGGCTTTTGAAGTAATTGTGACACTATTAATATGATCTTTGCTGCTAGGCATCTCCAAGAGAAATGCATAAAACAGAACATCAGTTTATGTGCAGCATTCATTGACTTGATGAAGGCATTTGACTCTGTCCCGCGATAGTCTATGGAAGATCTTAGGGAAGATAGGCATACCTCATAAATTTATTCAAATTCTGATGCAGCTCCATAGTGACATGCATGGTATGCAGCTGGTAATCGGTCAGGTTGCTTTCCCATAACAACCGGTGTAAAGCAGGGCTGCGTTATTACACCAATCCTTTTTATCTTTTTTGCCATTATACTGAATGAAGAGCTTCTCAGCTGTGACGATGGTATTTACATTAGTTTCAGAACTGACGGAAACGTCTTCGACATCTCAACTCTGTGCTAATACTGTGGCTCAGATGGATAAGGTACCATACCATAAATCCAGGGCCCTGGGTTCGATTCCGACCCGAGGTCATTTCCCGATCCTTTCCCATCTCTCTCCTGCTCATTTCCTGTCTCTACACTGTCCTATCCAATAATAAAAAAAAAAAAGATGAAAAAACCCAAAAAAAATCTTTGAAAAGAAAACCGAGATCCTCTACCAACATCCTCCAGCGATGGACCATGCTTCACCATCCATCTGTGTAGATGACCAACAACTGAAGAACAGACATATTTGTGTATTTGGGAAGTATGCTCTCAAGTGACGGTCAGTTGGACAGAGAAATCTCAAACCATATAGCGAAGGCTAGTGCCTCCTTTGGCCAGCTCTATGAAAGGGTTTGGAATAGCCATGTGATAACTCTATCTACAAAGATGGCTATCTACCTTGCCGTTGTCTTAAGCGCCTTGCTGTATGAAGCTGAGTGCTGGACCACATACTGTCAGCATATCCAACAGCTTGAGGCTTTCCAACAATGCTGTCTAAGAAAGATCCTTAAACTAAGCTGAGAGGATAGAGTATCAAATATAGAAGTCCTAAGCAAGACAAACTGCGCCTCTGTTGAAAGTATCATCATAAAATGTCAATTGTTACAAACTGGACATCTTGTCTGCATGGACAATCGCAGAATACAAAAGCACCTTTTCTGTGGTGAGCTGCTTAAAGGATACCAGAGTACAGGAAAACCCAGGAAGCAATTTAAAGGTTGCATCAAAGACTCGCTAAAGTATTATGGCATAGCTCCATGAAGCCTTGAAAAGCTTGCTGCTAACCGCAAAGCTTGGAGAACTACTGTTCATAATGGCATGTCTAAATTCGAGCTAAATGGGCAACATAACATCAGTCAGGCCCATTTTAGAAGAAAATATCCTGAAGCTGCTGACGAGACAGCCCACAGATGCTGTGTGTGCTCCAGGCTGTGTGCCTCTGCTGCTGGCCTTGCTACTCATTCCCGTGCATGTCACCCACTCATCCATCAAAAGTCAGTGTCAGACATGACATGACTTCCATATAATAAACCTACATACAGTGGGGCAAAAAAGTATTTAGTCAGCCACCAATTGTGCAAGTTCTCCCACTTAAAAAGATGAGAGAGGCCTGTCATTTTCATCATAGGTACACTTCAACTATGAGAGACAGAATGGGGGGAAAGAATCCAGGAAATCACATTGTAGGATTT
>JAPEKM010001806.1:0-10202 GCA_027575975.1 Cathorops multiradiatus
TAGAGTCGTACAAAAACCTCCCTCAGTCAGATTGTAGAGAGACTGCACTGCTGCAGCTGGGAGAGACTGCAGGTGCTGAGTTGGAGGATGTGATACGACACAATGACCCTCTGTGGAGGAGAGGAACCACACCACACTAACTCACAACTCACATTAGAAATCTCTCAATAATCATCACACCACACTGCACACAGTCCATCACATCCACTACTGTAAGATCAATAGGTTCCCAGTTCTCTCAGTCATGGTGTTACCTGTCACACCTGAAACATCTTTAGAAAGATGAACAGCTTTAGAGATAACAGATCAGTATCTGCACTGATGGCTGGTTGTGATTGAGTTGTGATGAATACGGGCTAAATCCAATTTTACTCCTCATCTCTGACTTGCTGATACTATGATGAAGCAATTAGAGATGAGCCTTATAACACTCACTGCGCTCTTATAACACTCATTGTATAAGCATAAATAAGACATACACACTCATTGGAATACACAGACATCAATTTTAAATCAAGTGATTAATGTCTGTAATTTTTCTTGGTGTTTGAGGAGCCAGGTGTTTGATCAGTGTTCATGGTGTCCTGACATTGACTAACTCACAGGTGCCTAACCCTGGTTTACCCCTTGTCCACCCCAGGACCCCCTTTCTTGCATATTTCAGCACTTTCCCTGCTCTCAAAACACCTCATTTAATGCTTCCACTAATTAACAGTGCTTGCTGATTTGAGTGTGTGTTTGTGCAGGTAAAATGCTAAAATGTGCAGGGCAGGGGACACTCCAAGACCAGGTACAGGAAACTGTGGACATTCAAATAAACACTAGTTCCATACTGATATGGGTGGCATTAGAGGAGAGAAGTTAGGTCTATTCTTAGGGCCAAGCACTGTCTGGGGGCCCTCAGAGGACAATATTAATATTATTATGTGTAAATTAATTTAATAAAATATTTGTTAAAATAATGTTGTCTCTTAAAATGAGCAAATATAACAACCATCTGGTTTGGTTTTCCATTTTCTGCAAAATTATTAGACGAGATAGTCTTTATATTTCACCCTGTCCCTATTCATTACATGGTACAGTCTTGCATAGGGAAAGCCAGAGCATGACACCACATTAGGTTTGTTGTTTTCAAATCATGCACAAAAGTAAATTGCGCATGATACAAGCAGAATTGATGGTGAGTCATCACTAGATTGAAACCATCATGTAGAAGCCGAGTTACTAGAAATGTAAAGAGAGGTGGCAGAAAGCTGACAGTGAGAGGAAAATGACTAACAGTTAGGCACCCAGTTTTTCTCGAAGAAGGGTAGCCGATATGTTTATTCACGCTTTTTCCTTTGGTGGCTATTAACCTCACATGCTAATGTTAATGCTACAGAAGATAACTCTTGTAGCTTAACCACTTTTGGGATGATCAAGCTAACAACTTAATTTCCAATGCAGTGTCATTATTCTTAAATATTTCATAGGTTACCTTTATTGCCAATGAAAATGAGATGAGTAATGAATGTAATTTTGGTCTGCAAAGACCTCAGTGAATTTGTCGCTCCACTATACAGGTAGTTAGACAAGACTATATGGCTATACAGCTAACCCAAAAAAGATCGGTCCAGTTTTGGACGAAAAAAAAGGAATTCCAGACGGACCTATGTCAATGCACCCAACCCACTGAATGAAACAACCATGAAAAAAGCTTGTGACAATGCACAACACATTCTCAGAGAGACACAGAGGGAGTTCTGGGACAATATTTGTGAAAATGTTCAGAGTTGCGATGACCATGTTGACATCGCAGGTGTCCACGTGGTCCTGAAGTTTGTTCTAGGGCCATCACCTCAACTGACTGTGCCTTTGAAAGACTGTGATGGTAACATCTTGTTGGAGAAATGCGACCAACTCAAATGCGTGGTTGATCACTTTAGCTGTCTCTACAGCAACCCTGTACCTTTTAATGAATCCACGCTGTTTTGCATAGAACAACTCTCGGAATTGACATACCTTGATGAAGATCCCACCTTGCAAGAAATTGAGAGCACCCTAAAGGACATGAAAAGAGTCAAGGCACCTGGGAGTGATGGTATGCCTCCAGATCTTCTTAAACTTGACATCCCTGTCTTGAAAGAACACCTGCTCAACCTGTTATCATGCTGGTGTGAAGGCCACGTCCCACAGGATCTCAAAGATGCAAAGCTGGTGACCCTCTTTAAGAACAGGGTGTCTAGACAAGTCTGTGACAACTATAGAGTCATTTTTCTGCTTTGCTGAGACTGGTCGGTAAAATGTTCGTCTGTATAATTTTGAAGAGATTACAGGTTCTTGCAGACAGAATTTATCCTGAATCCCAGTGCGGCTTCCCAAGGCATCAATCCACCATCGACATGGTATTCACTCTCTGTCTGCTTCAGGAGAAATGGTTGAGCAAAACAAACCTTTACTGGCTGTTTTCATAGACCTAACCAAAGCCTTTGACTCAGTCAGCCATTGAGGCCTGTATCTGGTACTACACACGTTAGGCTGTTCACCTAAATTCCTAGCTATCATCAAGGCATTTCATGATGTAATGTCTGCTTGCATAGATTTGGATGGTGACCTATCAGAAGGCTTCACAGTGAATTGCAGAGTTAAACAGGGATGCGTGATGGCACCAACTCTGTTTGGCATCTTCTTATCCACCCTGCTACATATCACTTTTCCAAACCCAGAAGGTATCGCCCTCAGCACCAGGAGCAATGGCAAACTTTTCAATCTTGCGTGCTTTAGGGCAAAGTTGAAAACCAGCACAGTTTTGATATGCAAACTAATGTTTGCTGACAACACCATGTTTTGCTCTAATAGTGAAGCCAAGCTACAAAGCATGTGTGACGCATTCAGCAATACCAGTGACAAATTTGGCCAAACAATTAGTGTGAAGAAGATTGTTGCCTTCTCAGCAAATGCACCCTCTCATCACATCACCATCAATGATAGCCCTCTTGACATGGTCGAAGATTTCTGTTACGTAGGTTCCACAGTCTCGTTTTCTGGAAATCTAAACCGTGAACTTAACTCATGCATTGGCCAGGCTGCCTATCTGTTCGGGTAACTGGAAAGTCATGTTTGGGACAACAAGTACCTTATAATCCATACCAAAGTGTGCATATACCAAACTTGCGTACTGTCCACTCTGCTCTACAGTAGTGAGACATGGACTTCTCATGCCCACATTGAAAGGTAATTTAACAGCTTCCACCTTAGATGCCTCAGAAAGATCTGTGGGGTTACATGCATGGATAAACGGCCAAACTTGGAGATCCACAAAAGATGTGGTACCACCAGCCTGTATCCAATCCTGAAACAACGTAGGCTGCATTAGTCTCAATTCTCCCACCAAATTTTGTACAGTATGGTCAGCTTGCAGATGGCAAATGTGACAGGGGGTGTCCAAAGCTTTGCTTTTTCGACATTTGCAAGCGTGACCTGAAATTATTTAACATCGGAGCTGATTGGGAGAAGCTTGTCCAAGATCATATTTCTTGGCATCACAAGTTCCACCACGGCGCCAAAAAACTTGAAAATGATCTGGTGACAAAGGAGTCTGACAGAAGGGGTAAGAGACATGAACCTTGCCAAACAACACAATTCACTGGTCGTGACCATCAGTGCTGAGCAGACCATCCGACAGGACATAAAAGACTTTGATGATACAGCTAGTGTGCCACCTAAGTTAAGATGCATGGTAATAACTAGCTTGTTCACTAATGACATCTGCACTCAACATGCACAGATGCAGCCTCCGGATGAGGGAACCCTGCCTCAACCCTCCTCCCAGTTGAAGCAGAAGGAGGTGAGCAGTGTTTTATTGATAATGTATTTACAGAGAAATCTACGAATAATGGGTGGCATGGTGGTGTAGTGGTTAGCATTGTTGCCTCACAGCAAGAAGGTCCTGGGTTTGAGCCCAGTAGCTGACAAGGGCCTTTCTGTATGGAGTTTGCATGTTCTTCCCACGTGTGTGTGGGTTTCCTCCAGGTGCTCTTGTTTCCCCCTGTGGCAGTTCGTGTAGGGATGGAGCACAGAAGGACGGCAGGTGGAATCGAGGGTAATAATAAATCATTCTTTCATTAAAGCCACTTTTTAGTCAACTTATATGGTAGTAGCGTGAACCAGACACACATAACACAGACACACACACGTGCAGGCAGCGTTTGGTTCGGGGAGCGAGCAATCCCTCTGCTCTCGCTCTCTCTCCTTATGAAGGGTGCGGTCACTGGCAAGAAACACAAACACACATTAATTGACAACAGGTGACATGAATCTGCCACTTACCTTCCCTGACTCCTCCGTCCTGCTGCAGGCCAATGCTTGACCATGCCCCCGCTGCCAAATACCCCCACCACCCGACTCAGGCTGGGCAGCCATCTGGCCCGCAGTGGATTCCCCCCCCCTTGATGGGAGAGGAAGTCCGCCACGACCATCTGTGCCCCCGGCCTGTGGATCACCTTGAAGTTAAAGGGCTGGAATTTCAGATACCAACGGGTGATCCATGCGTTGGCATCCTTCATGCGATGTAGCCATTTGAGGGGCATGTGGTCCGAACGGAGGGTGAAAGGGCGTCCCAGCAGGTAGTAACGGAGGGCGAGGACCACCCACTTGATCGCGAGGCATTCCTTTTCGATCGTGCTGTACTGCCCTTCGCACACCGATAGTTTTCTGCTGATGTACAGCACTGGTCGGTCCTCCCCCTCCACCTCCTGGGACAAAACGGCCTCCAGCCCCCTGTCCGACACATCTGTCTGCAACATAAAAGGGAGAGAAAAGTCAGGGGAGTGTAAAAGTGGCCCCCCACACTGTGCAGCCTTCACCTCAGAAAAAGTCCTCTGGCATTGCTCTGTCCACTGGACTGGATCTGTTGCCCCCTTTTTAGTGAGATCGGTCAGCGGGCTGGTGACGTCCGAATAATTAGGTATAAACCTACGATAATAGCCAGCCCCAGGAACTGTCTCACCTCCTTTTTGGTCTTGGGCCTTGGGCAGGCCGCAATCGCTGCTGTCTTGTTAATTTAGGGACGCACCTGCCCATTGCCCAAGTGGAAGCCCTGATACCGTACTTCCACCCACCTAATTGCACACTTTTTCGGGTTGGCCATGAGACCCGCTCATCTCAGCAACCTAAGGACGGCCCTCAGGTGTTGAAGATGCTGCGGCCAGTCATTACTATAGATTATTATGTCATCTAAGTATGCGGCTGCGTAGGTGGCGTGGAGGCGGAGGACTCTGTCCATCAGCCGCTGAAACGAAACGGGTGCCCCAAACAACCCAAAAGGAAGTGTAACAAATTGGTGTAATCCCAACGGTGTGGAAAACGCCGTTTTTTCTCGAGATAATGGAGTCAAAGGGATCTGCCAATAACCCTGGGATTTAGACACCGCGTTGACTTTTCTATAGTCCACACAGAACTGGACCGACCTGTCAGCCTTGGGAACCAAGACAACCGGGTTGCTCCAGTCACTGTGGGACTCCTCGACGATGCCCATTTCGAGCATGGCCTCGAGTTCTTCCTGAACCACTTTTTTCTTGTGTTTGGGTAGTCGGTAAGGGCGGCTGCACACTACCACCCCCAGGGGTGTCTCAATGTGGTGCTCTATGTGGTTGGTGCAGCCGGGCAGGGATGAGAACATGTCCGAAAATTCGATCTGCAACTGGGCAACCTCCGTGCGTTGGGTCGGGGAGAGGTGGTCTCCACAGGGGCCCGGACAGGTATGTAATGCCAATGTTCCCTTTTGAACCTCCGGTCCCAGCTCCACCTTCTCTGGAACCACCGACACCAAAGCAACAGGGACCTCCTCATTCCAGAGTTTGAGCAGATTGAGGTGGTAAATTTGTAGCGCCCCACCCCTGTCCATCCGTTTCACCTCGTAGTCGATGTCCCCGACTTGCTGTGTGACCTCAAAGGGCCCTTGCCACTTGGCAATTACTTTGGAGCTCTATGTGGGCAACAGTACGATAACTTTATCTCCCAGTGTGAACTCCCTAAGGCGAGTACCCTTGTCGTACAGGAGGGTCTGTCGTTCTTGAGCCTGCTGCAAATTCTCCTGGGTTAGTTGAGTGAGTGTGTGGAGTTTTGCGCACAGGTCCATAACATACTGAATTTCATTCTTGCTTGGTGAAAGTCCCTCCTCCCAATTTTCTCACAGCATGTCTAGGATGCTGCATGGTTTATGCCCATATAACAATTTGAACGGGGAGGACCCCGTGGAGGCTTGGGGGACTTCTCACACTGCAAATAACAAGGGTTCGAGACATCTATCCCAATTATGTGCGTCCTCACTTACAAATTTTTTAAATTATATTTTTGAGGGTGCGATTGAACCGTTCGACTAGTCCATCCGTTTGTGGGTGATAAATGCTGGTGCAGATCGGTTTGATTCCCAATAGCCCGTACAGTTCTTTCAGTGCGCGTGACATAAATGAATTGCATTGATCAGTCAGAATCTCTCTAGGGATTCCAACTCGGGAGATGATGCTGAAGAGTGCTTCTGCAATACTGCGTGCTGAGATATTGTGAAGAGGCACTGCTTCCCGGCATCGCGTTGCATAGTCCACCAGGACTAAAATAAAGCAGTACCCTCGTGTTGACTGATCTAATGGCCCGACGAGATCCATCCCAATCCTTTCGAACGGGGTCTCGCTTAAAGGGAGAGGGCGCAAAGGCACTTTTGCAATGGCCGCTGGATTTACCAATTGACATTCGCGGCACGCTATACACCACTTACGAACATCGCCGCAAATTCCTGGCCAATAGAACCGGGCCATTATCCGGGCTAGTGTTTTGTCTTGTCCTAAGTGTCCAGCCATGGGATTAAATGAGCCACCTGGAATACCAATTCCTGATGGCTCTTTGGAATTAAAAGCTGCATGATTTGTTCTTTTGTTTGAGTGTCCTGCGTCACTCGGTATAATCTATCTTTCATAATCGAGAAGTAGGGGAAGGACAGGGTGGTGCTTGGCTGGAGCATTTGACCATCGATTACTCTCACTTGGTCAAACGCATGCCGCAGAGTCTCGTCTCGTGACTGTTTCAATGGGAAATCCTCAAGGGATACCTCGAGAGATGGAGGAGGAGCCAGCGGCTCCTCGCTCTGTTGCGGCGATGACATAGATGGCTCTATGACAGCTTCTCCAGCCAATGTCACTGTGGACTCTCCCCCTGTTAAATTATAGCAGGACCCACTCTTCATTAAATGATTCATTAATTCCCCAAATCAGTCCCCAAAATTATCAAGTGGGTAAGGCGAGGATTAACCGCCGCCTTAACTCTAAATTTTTCCCCTCGAAAAATAATGTGGACTGGCACTAAAGGATATTTGTGAACATCCCTGTGCGCACACACCTTCACCAATGGTGCTCCCCCAATGCCTTGGTTTGCATCAGGCTTTGGTGGACTGAGGTTTGATTACAGCCCAAGTTCACGAACGCCTGATATGTATCCCCTTGGACACTCACCGGTATGTGATATGCTCTGGCTCGATCGAGGGCAGCTCTTGGCACGTCGGGGATCCGAACCACCGAGCCCACTTCCATCGCCAAGCATTGCTGTTGGAGATGGCCCGGCTCTCCGCAGCGCCAACAAACCAGCCCGGGCTTTCCCTCTGCACTGGCGCTCCAGGGCTCACTCACCTGAGGTGGAGAAGAGACAGACACAGAAGGAAGAAATAGGAGGGCACCGCGGGTATGGGGAGCTGGTTGAGGTGGCGCCAGCCCCCGCCTCCGCGGTGGGGGAATAGGGCGAGGGCAAGACACAGGAGGAGGGGGAGAGAGAAGAGAGAGAGAGGAAGACATTGCTCGATGTCCTGCCATCAGAACAGCCACCAAATGGTCCTCCGCTAGCTCAATGGTCTGATCCAGCAACGCCGGGTGGTGGCACTGGACCCACTCTGTGGTTCCTGCTGGCAGATGTGCGATGAACTGTTCCAGTACCACCTGATTGATGATCCCCTCAGCTTCGCGGTTGTCAGTCCTCAACCACCGCCAGCAGGCATCCAGGAGCTGCTGGCCAAACGTGAACGGCCGGCCGACTTCCTCCAGACGCAGAGCGTGGAAGCGCTGTCGCTGTTGTTCTGGGGTGCATCCCAACTGCTGGAGGATGGCTCAGCGAAGGTCCACGTAGACCAGTCAGCGGTCGGCGGGGAGCTGAAGCACGGACAGCTGCAGGCCCATCTTTGCCAGGGTGAAGGGGGATGGGCCCGTGGTGGTGGAGATGGTGGGCCCCGCCAATGTGAAGAGATGCCGGAATGCCCGTCGGTCTTCTTGTTGTGCCAACACCAGGGCCTTGAATCGCTGTTCTTGAGCCTTCTGGAGGGCGATGAGCACCTGGTGTTGGTTCTACTGGGCTGTGGCAAGGGCGTGGACCAATTCGGCAAATGGGGAGGACTCAATGGGGCTGTTTTCTCCTGTGCTCCACGTCCTGGGTTTCAGCACCACTGTGACAGTTTGTATGGGTGTTAGGAGCACAGAAGGACAGCAGGTAGACCTGAGTTGATAAAACTCTTTTATTAAGACACTTTTCAGTTGTCTTACGCTCAAGACCCAGACACACATTCAAACATCCAGCGTCTGGTTGGGGAGCAAGCTCTCCTCAACTCTCACTCTCTCCTTATCAAGGGCGCGGTCACTGGGAAGACACACAAACACACGTTAATTGACAATAGCTGACATGAATCTGCCACTTACCTTCCCTGACTCCTCCCTCCTGTCACAGGCCGACGCTTGACCATGCTCCCTCTGCCAGAGTGTGCTTGTTCAAATGGTTGCACTACCCCTTGTCTTTCGTCCGATATTCCCTTTTTGCGGTAAAATTCCGTGCCATTGAAATGAATGGGAGTGATGATGTCTTAGGAGCTTCCCCCACTCTCGACGTTTTCTCTGCACACGCAACAGAGAAAAACCGAATTAACACTGCGATTTTACAGCCAACATCCATGTTTTAAACCCAGTAAAACCTCTGAATTAAATTTAAAAACATATAAAAGGGTGAAATCTCCCTTCAAAATGCCGTAAAAGAGTGAAAAAGCACAGTATTGTGCTTTTTAGTGAAAAACGGAGCTGCAACGCTGACAGAGCACAGCCATTCACTGGCATTTTTAAATCACTGCAGTCCTGACCTGTCGCTACACTCTTCATCTGTATAACCTTTGTCTAGTCTCAAAAAATAAAATAATCCACACTGGCTGTTAAAAACTTCATTTACTGGTTAAAACATTTGTTATTACAACTCCGGGAGCAACCAGGCATTCAAAACAAACTTCCGTGTCACATTTGAGGAAACATGGACCATACCACTCGGCCACAAAATACAGGGGTGTGGAGCAGTCCATTCTGACGGGGGTGTTTCAAAGGTAATGACTTAAAAGCCATTTGGAGGGTTCAATAAGGTATTTTTGTGTGTTTCAGCCAAACTGTAAGGTGTAAAGTCATGAACCTTGGTACACTGATAGACGAGTGGACCCTGATTGATGTCATCAAGTTTCATGTTGGTACGTCTCACGCTCTAGCGCCATCAACTGATTAAAGTCTTACATGTGTTCATGCACGTAACTTTTGATCCGTATGTCCAATTTTCATAAGTCTGGTGCCATTGGAATCCTTGTAGGTAGACAATTCCAACGCACCCTATGACGTCATTTACTGCCCGATTATATTTTCTGCTATTTTGAATTTTGTCCAAAGTTGAAGTGAAGTAACCCTGGCTGCAAGTTTTGTCCGATCATCATGGAACTTGGCACAGATGATCTCCAGTCAATGCCTAATGAATGATATTTGTTTTGCTCTCATACATCAAAGCGTTCACCTGTGGCAGCCAATCAAATTCAATGGTGAAGCCACCAAACAGGAAGTGAGCTCATATCACGGAAATGCTTTGACATATCAAGACCATATTTAGAGGCATGACTTTGGACACCATCCAAACTGCCCTCATCAAATATGGTGTCATTTGGCCACTAGGGGGCATCACAATTATCAAAAATGTATTTTAGCTCATATCTCAGAAACGCTTTGACGTATCAAGACTATATTTGTTGCCATGACTTTCAGCACCAGTTCATGTACCCTCATCAAATTTAGTGTCATTTGGCCACTACGGGGTGCCACAATGAGCAAAAACGTGTTTTGGGTCATATCTCTTTACGGATTTAGAATTACATCTAAATTTTCATGTTAGTG
>JAPEKM010001937.1:0-10182 GCA_027575975.1 Cathorops multiradiatus
TTTGGCTCTGGAATCAAACTGACTGTTGAGACAAGTAAGTGAAAAAAATTGAGAAAAATTATAAATAAAAAGAAGCTTCTGGTCAATATATACCTGGACTCTATATAAGGTATTTTATTATACTTTTTTCCAAAACTAAATTTTCTTAAAGACCATATCTATGATTTTCATATATGCTTGCTATGATATTTAACAAACTAATAAAGTACATTTATCCTCACAAGAGCTTAAATAATATACTTAGTAACAAAGTTAGCATGGTTGTAAGTAGAATGCTCGATATACCAGGTTTAAAATGCTGGAATTCATTTTATTCAAAACATAACCTTTAAATATATTATGTAGTTGTGTGTCTATATATGGCTTAAATAGCACTGAAAATAATATTTGTAAAAGACAAAAAAGCAACTCAGATATCTATTGTGGATAAAATTAGTAATGTACAAACAGTTGCAATGAAATTTGATGTAATGGATTGACTAAAGTTTGTACGAGCAGGTCACTGTCACAAATAAACTTGTGTTTAGTAAAGGAAAACAAAGTTTTGATAGCAAAAGTTTAGTGCCTTAAAATGCCTCAGAGTTTAAAACACATCTGTAAATGGATAAATGAGTTTCTATTTCAAATACATATCTTGGAATGCAATAGCAAGTTTTACTCAAACATATGAGATGAGTCATATGACCAAAGAGTTATTGCTTAAGGATACTATAGTGTGTGACTAACAATAAGATCTATTTTGGCTCTGGAATCAAATTACTCACTGAACCAAGTAAGTGCTTTGCATACATCAGAAAATTTTTAATCTTTTAAATTGTGATATAAGTAGGGTTATCAAAAGTATTGCATAAAAATCACAATATCAATACTTTATTTTTGGCCCATAATAGAAAGTCAATCAACTAAAACCAATTATATCAATTACAATGTGGGATATTATGGCAGTATATAATGATAAGGTAAGGAAAAATGTTAACATGGATAATAATATTTGATAAGACCGATGTCTTATGTCTGAATGTTTTTGTTGCAAGTCCCCATAATGTGTGAATACTGGATATAAGCTGATCTTTGGCACAGGCATAGTGCTGACAGTTCAAATAAGTAAGTAACTGGTATTAAATTGCTCATAATGAACAGATTTGAGCTTACAAAATTTTATTACATCATATTACAAATGTTTATTGATTAAAAACCCAATTAAAGTATACTGATTAAAATTAATTAATATGAGTTATTAATTAATAACTGATTAAAATGAGTTCAGGTAAGTCTTGCAGATGAATGAGCAACTTATAGAAACAACTTAATGATTTGTATTTTTCCGATAAGGTTGTTCTGCTACAAAATAAGTAAAGTGCAACATAAAGTATTACAGAGTAGCTATATTATATTTAAGTAGTGGCACAGGGTACTGTAAAGTTGTTCTTTTGCTTAAATTATAGTGTTTGGATACAACTACAGTTCACATTTCTACTATACCTAATATTTACAATGAAATGAAATGGAATATCTGAAATGTAGCTAGATTCTATCATGAAAAATATGTAGGATTATTGATCATAGGCAGAACACTGTGTGACTGATGTTGGAGGTCAGAAACTTTACTTTGGCTCTGGAATCAAACTGACTGTTGAGAAAAGTAAGTGTGCAAAAAGCAATCAGATGAATAACATATTTATTTGTGTACACACTGTAATATGTTAGATTTAAGTCATATATACTTACAGGTATGTCATTAAATAGGTTTAAATTATTACATAATGCATGGTGCAACTCATGAAGCTTCTTGTTGCTGAGTTATATACTGTGTGTCTAGTCAGAGTGGAGTTTATAAGCTCATCTTTGGCAAAGGGACAAAGTTAATTATTGAAACAAGTAAGTTATTCAAATTTTTACTCATTACTGCAGTCAGCATACATTCACTGTTTAATTAATTGCTGTGTTTATATTACTCCAGTTGGAATTTAATACAAATGAATGCTTTAATCTAGGAACTAGCAAACACAGAATATATTATTAGTCAGAATGCCAGTATAACTTTAACCCATTGTAATGCTTGGTTGGACTGAAGAACAGTTTTGTACTTTTCTAATGTAAAAACAAACAAACAAACAAACAAACAAAAAACCTTACTTAAATATTTTCAATATGTTCAATCAAAACCTTGCAATATATTGCTTCACAATTCTCATATGTGTCCTATTATATTAATAAGCATGTTTTTGTGCAGACATATAACTATGTGTGTCATATTCTGGGCAGAAAATTATATTTGGAAAAGAAACAAAACTTACAGTAATATCAGGTAAAATTACAACTGTCTGTCTTTAAATGCTTTTCATCTCTGAACTAATACATCGCTGTGTTTAGCTAGTGTCAACAGAATTTGGACAAAAGCTGCACTGAAATATGTGCTTTGTATTTGGAAAGTTTCTCTGAAAAACTGTAGTGCAAAGGTCATAGTTAAATTGTGGAGAAAAAATAACAAAAAACAAAACATTATATTAAACAGTCTTCCGAATAAAATTATCTTAAAGTTATGATTTTTCTAGTGAACAGGCCCGAGTTTAAGTTAATGGTACCTGATATTGAAAATCTACTCTCAACATAATTATGATGCATACAAATATACCTTTAAATAATATACATTCTATTTACATTTCTTCTATGCACTCATTGTTTAGAATAAAATCAAATGAAAAATATCAGATATCCTACTTTGGAACAGAGAATTATTCGTCAAGAAAATAACAGTGTGTGACTTACAGTGAAACTCAGAAAATCTACTTTGGCTCTGGAATCAAACTGACTGTTGAGACAAGTAAGTGAAAAAAATTGAGAAAAATTATAAATAAAAAGAAGCTGCTAGTCAATATATACCTGGACTCTATATAAGGTATATTATTGTACTTTTTTTTCCCCAAAACTAAATTTCCTTAAAGACCTTATCTAGGATTTTTCATTCATGCTTGTTATAATATTTAACAATCTAATAAAAAGTATGTTTATCCTCAAAAGAGCTTAAGTAGTATACTAAGTAACAACATTAGCATAGTTGTAAGTACAATGTTTGATATGCCAGGTTTAAAATGTCAGAATTTGTTTGATTCAAAACCTAACCTTCAAATATTTTATGTAGTTGTGTGTCTATATTTGGCTTAAACAACACTGAAAATAATATTTGTTGAAGTAAAAAAGCAACTCAGGTATATACTGTGGATAAAATGAGCAATGTACAAACTGTTGCAATGAAATTTGACGTAATGTATTGACTAAAGTTTGTACGAGCAGGTAACTGTCACAAATAAACTTGTATTTAGTAAAGAAACAAAAGTTTGATAGCAAAAGTTTAGTGCCTTAAAATGCCTCAGAGTTTAAAACACATCTGTAAATGTATAAATGAGTTCCTATTTCAAATACATATCATGGAATGCAATAGCAAGTTTTACTCGAACATACGGTATGAGACGAGTCATATGACCAAAGAGTTATTGGTTAGGGATAGTTGAATGTGTGACTAATACAGGAGACAGAAGAATCTATTTTGGCTCTGGAATAAAATTCATCACTGAACTAAGTAAGTGTTTAGCATACATCAGGAAAATGTTTTCAATCTTTTAAACTGTGATATAAGTAGGTTTATCAAAAGTATTGCATAAAAATCACAATGTCAATATTTTTGGCCCATAATAGAAAATCAATCAATAAAACCAATTACATCAATAACAATGTGGGATATTATGGCAGTATATAATGATAAGGTAAGGAAAAATGTTAAAGTGGATAATAATATTTGATAAGACCGATGTCTTATGTCTGAATGTTTTTGTTGCAAGTCCCCATAACGTGTGAATGCTGGATATAAGCTGATCTTTGGCACAGACATAGTGCTGACAGTTCAAACAAGTAAGTTACTGGCATTAAATTGTCCATTGTCAACAGATTTGAGCTTAGAAATTTTATTACAAAGTATTACAAATATTTATTGATAAAAACCCAATTAGAGTATAAATTAAACTGATTAAAATGAATTGAGGGAAGTCTTGCAGACGTAGGACGAACGGGTAAAAACAATCAAATGATTTGTATGTTCCGATAAGGTTGTTCTGTGACAAAATAAGTAAAGTACAACATAAAGTATTACAGAGTAGCTATATTACATTTAGATAGTGGCACAGTATATCATAAGGCTGTTAATTTACTTAAATTATAGTGCTTGGATACAACTATAGTTCACATGTCTACTATACCTAATATTTGCAATGAAATAAAATGGAATATATGAAATGTAGCTAGAGTCTATCATGAAAAAATATGTAGGATTATTGATTATAGCTGGAACACTGTGTGACTGATGGTGGAGTTCGGAAACTGTACTTTGGCTCCGGAATCAAACTGACTGTTGAGAAAAGTAAGTGTGCAAAAAACAATCACATGAATAACACATATTTATTTGTGTACACACTGTAATATGTTAGAATTAAATCCTATACAATTACAGGTGTGTGTCATTAAATAGTTTTAAATTGTTACATAATGCATTGTGCAATTCATGAAGCTTATTGTTGCTGAGTTATAAGCTCATCTTTGGCAAAGGGACAAGGTTAAATATTGAAACAAGTAATTAATTTAAATTATTACTCATTACTGCAGTCAGTACACATTCACTGTTTAATTAATTGCTGTGTTTATATTACTCTAGTTGGAATTTAATACAAATGAATGTTTTAATCTAGGAACTAGCAAACACAGAATATATTATTAGTCAGAATGTCAAAATAACTTGAGTCCATTGTAATGCTTGGTTGGATTGAAGAACAGTTATGTACTTCCATAATAATAATAATAATGATAATAATAATAATAATAATAATAATAATAATAATAATAATAATAATAATAATAATAATAATAATTAAAGTAAATATTTCCAATATGTTCAATTAAAACCTTGCAACACATTGCTTCACAACTCTCATATGCATCCTATTAGTAGGAAACATATTTTTGTGCAGATGTATTATGATGTGTGTCTAACTCTGGGCAAAAATTTATATTTGGAAAAGGAACAAAACTTACAGTAATATCAGGTAAAATTACAACTTTCTGTCTTTAAATGCTTTTTCATCTCTGAACTTATACATGGCTACATTTAGCTAGTGTCAACAGAATTTGGACAAAAGCTGCACTGAAATATTTGCTTTGTATTTGGAAAGTTTCTCTGAAAAACTGTAGTGCAAAGGTCATAGTTAAATGGTGGCAAAAAAAACAAAATAATATATCAAACAGTCTACTGAATTAGATTATCTTAAAGTTATGATTCTTCTAGTGAACAGGCCCGAGTTTAAGTTAATGACACAACATATTATGATGCATAAAAATATACATTAAATTAAGATCATCTTCATTTACATTTCGTCTATGCACTCATTATTTAGAATAAAATCAAATGAAATACATCAGATATCCTACTTTAGAACAGAGAATTGTTGCTCAAGAAAATAACAGTGTGTGATATACACTGGAGATCAGAAAATCTACTTTGGCTCTGGAATCAAAATGACTGTTGAGACAAGTAAGTGGAAAAAAATAGAGAAAAAATATAAATAAAAGGACGCTGGTAGCCAATACATACCTGGACTCTACATAGGGCATTTTATTATACTTTTTCCCAAACTAAATTTTCTTAAAGACTGTATCTAGGATTTTTCATACATGCTTGTTATGATATTTAACAAACTAATAAAAAACACATTTATCCTCACCAGACCTTAAGTAGTATACTTAGTAAGAAAGTTAGCATGGTTGTAAGTACAATGCTCAATATGCCAGGTTTAAAATGCCAGAAATGATTTTATTCAAAACGTTACCTTCAAATATTTTATGTATTTATGTGTCTATATTTGGCTTAAGCAGCACTGAAAATAATATTTGTAAAAGAAAAAAAAGCAACTCAGATATATACTGTGGATAAAATGAGTAATGTACAAACTGTTGCAATGAAATTTGACATAATGTATTGACTAAAGTTTGTATGAGCAGGTCACTGCCACAAACAAACTTGTATTTAGTAAAGAAACACAAACTTTTGATAGCAAAAGTTTAGTGCCTTAAAATGCCTCAGAGTTTAAAACACATCTGTAAATGTGTAAATGAGTTCCTATTTCAAATACATATCATGGAATGCAATAGCAAGTTTTACTCGAACATACAGTATGAGACGAGTCATATGGCCAAAGAGTTATTGCTTGGGGATAGTTGAATGTGTGACTAATACAGGAGACAGAAGAATCTATTTTGGCTCTGGAATCAAATTAATCACTGAACCAAGTAAGTGTGTAGCATACATCAGGAATTTTTAAAAAATATTTTAAACTGTGATATAAGTAAGTTTATCAAAAGTATTGATACATCAGTAACATCAATACTGAAGTTAAAATCACTTTAACAATTTGCCTTACCTTATCATTATTTACTGCCATAATATCCCACATTGTTATTGATGTAATTGGTTTTATTGATTGATTTTCTATCATGGTCCAAAAATATTGACATTGTGATTTTTATGCAAAATTTGATAAGAGCGATGTCTTATGTCTGAATGTTTTTGTTGCAAGTCCCCATAATGTGTGACTGCTGGATATAAGCTGATCTTTGGCACAGGCATAGTGCTGACAGTTCAAACAAGTAAGTTACTGGTATTAAATTGTTCATCGTCAACAGATTTGATCTTACAAATTTTATTACAAAGTATTACAAATGTTTATTGATAAAAACCCAATTAAAGTATAAATTAAACTGATTAAAATGAATTGAGGCAAGTCTTACAGACGTATGAGGAACTTGTAAAGCAATCAAATGATTTGTATGTATCGACAAGGTTATTCTGCTGCAAAATAATTAAAGTACAACAGAAAGTATTACAGAGTAGATATATTACATTTAGGTCATGGCAAAGGGTACTGTAAGGCTGTTCATTTACTTAAATTATAGTGTTTGGATACAACTACAGTTCACATGTCTACTATACCTACAGTAATATTTACAATGAAATGAAATGGAATATCTGAAATGTAGCTAGAGTCTATCATGAAAAATATGGAGGATTATTGATCATAGCCAGAACACTGTGTGACTGATGCTGGAGGTCGGAAACTGTACTTTGGCTCTGGAATCAAACTGACTGTTGAGAAAAGTAAGTGTGCAAAAAAACAATCAAATGAATAACACATTTATTTGTGTACACACTGTAATATGTTAGATTTAAGTCATATATAATTACTGGTGTGTGTCA
This sequence comes from Cathorops multiradiatus, assembly GCA_027575975.1. Classification (NCBI taxonomy): domain Eukaryota; kingdom Metazoa; phylum Chordata; class Actinopteri; order Siluriformes; family Ariidae; genus Cathorops; species Cathorops multiradiatus. The sequence continues at coordinate 7,298 of JAPEKM010001937.1, forward strand.
TTAAATAGTTTTAAATTATTACATAATGCATGGTGCAACTCATGAGGTTTCTTGTTGCTGAGTTATACAGTATACTGTGTGACTGATCAGAGTGGAGCTTTTAAGCTCATCTTTGGCACAGGGACAAAATTAATTATTGAAACAAGTAAGTCATTAAAATTATTAATCCTTACTGAACTCAGTACACATTCACTGTTTAATTAATTGAATTGTTTATATTACTCTAGTTGGAATTTAATAGAAATCAATAGTTTAATCTAGGAACTAGCAAACACAGAATATATTATTAGTTAGAATGCCAATATAACTTTAGTACATTGTAATGCTTGATTGGATTGAAGAACAGTTTTGTACTTCCATAATTGAAAAAAAAAAAACTTACTTAAATATTTCTAATATGTTCAATCAAAACCTTGCAACATATTGCTTCACAGCTCCCATATGGGTTCTATTAGTAGTAAGCATGTTTTTGTGCAGACATATAACTATGTGTGTCAAACTCATAATTAAAAAAAACAAAACAAACATATTTCCAATATGTTCAATCATACCCTTCACACCTTTCATATGGGTCCTATTAGTAGTAAGCATGTTTTTTGTGCAGATGTATAACTATGTGTGTCAAGGTCTGGGCAGACAATAATATTTGGGAAAGGAACAAAACTTACAGTAATATCAGGTAAAATTACAACTTTGTCTTTAAATGCTCTTCATCTCTGAACTAATACATTGGTACGTTTAGCTAGTGTCAACAGAATTTGGACAAAAGCTGCACTGAAATATGTGCTTTGTATTTGGAAAGTTTCTCTGAAACATTGCAGTGCAAAGGTCATAGTTAAATGGTGGAGAAAAAATGCATCAAACAGTCCACCAAATATGATTATCTTAAAGTTATTCTTCTAGTGAACAGGCCCGAGTTTAAGTTAATGACACTGGTACCCAATATTGAAAATCTACTATCCACATATTATAATGCACAAAAATGCACATTAAAAGAATAGAATTTGTATTTACATTTTGTCTATTCTCTCAATGTTTAGATTAAAATCCAATGAAATACGTCAGATATCCTACTTTAGAACAGAGAATTCTTGGTCAAGAAAATAACAGTGTGTGACTTACAGTGGAACTCAGAAAATCTACTTTGGCTCTGGAATCAAACTTACTGTTGAGACAAGCAAGTGAAAAAAAATGTGGAAAAAAAAAACAGTTGTAAATAAAAAGAAGCTGCAATTTAATGTAGACATGGAATCTATATAACATATTTTATTATACTTTTTTCTAAAACTAAATTTCCTTAAAGACCTTATCTAGGATTTTTCTTATACACTTGTTATGTATAATTGTTTATTAGATTTAACAATCTAATAAAAAGTATGTTTATCCTCACCAGAGCTTAAGTAGTATACTTAGTAAGAAAGTTAGCATGGTTGTAAGTACAATGTTCGATATGCCAGGCTTAAAATGTCAGAATTTGTTTGATTCAAAACCTAACCTTCAAATATTTTATGTAGTTGTGTTTCTATGTTTGGCTTAAATAACCCTGAAAATAATATTTGTAAAAGAAAAAAAAAAACAGCTCATATATATACTGTGGATAAAATGAGCAATGTACAAACTGTTGCAATGAAATTTGACTTAATGGATTGACTAAAGTTTGTATGAGCTGGTCACCATCACAAATAAACTTGTATTTAGTAAAAGAACACAAAGTTTTTTTTTAGCAAAAGTTTAGTGCCTTAAAATGCCTCAGAGTTTAAAACACATCTGTAAATATGTAAATTAGTTCCTATTTCAAATACATATCATGGAATGTTATTATGGAATGTAAGTTTTACTCAAACATATGAGATGAGTCATATGACCAAAGAGTTATTGTTTAGGGACACTACAGTGTGTGACTTACGATAAGATCTATTTTGGCTCTGGAATCAAATTAATCACTGAACCAAGTAAGTCTTTCACATAAATTATCAGAAAATGTTAAAAACTGTGGATATAATCTTTCAAACTGGGACATGTATATGGTTGCCCACTTTAAATACATTGCTTGTGTTAAAATTCTGAAATATTTATTTACTTTTATTCAACATTTTATTTTTGTTGAGACTAAAGGAAATGAAGGAAATAACAATGACTATTGGAACTGACACAAATTAAATGTAGCATGAGATTAACTTAAAATGCCTCAGAGTTTAAAACACATCTGTTTATGTGTAAATGCAATGAGTATGCAATAAGAATACACATCTTTTGATGAAAAAACACATCGCAAGTAATAGTTCAAGTATTATAACCAGGTCGGTACTATTTCACTAAATTGTTGTATTTCCAAATATTTAGTGTATATTATGGAAATGTGCCATTAACATAAACTGCCCCAAAAATTGCTGCAGAGATTTCCATTTAGAGGAAAATACCTTTGTCAGTGTTAATGATTTACACTCATGAAATGTAATTCTGCATTTTAATCAAATGAATCAGAATAGTCATATGACTAATGAGTTGTTGTTGAAGGAAAATTGAGTGTGTGACTAAGACAGGAGACTGGAGAATCTATTTTGGCTCTGGAATCAAATTAATCATTGAATCAAGTAAGTGTTTCACATGAAACTTCATGAGGTTTCTGGAAACTAGACCAAATTTTAGTTCAGTATTTAAAATCTGCTATTGGCATGTTCTAATGTCCAAAAATGCACAGTAAAAGATACAACCATGCTAACATTTTCACCATCATGCAATAATGCAATATGGCTCCAATGAGGCTTTAAATCAGAGAATTATAGCTTGGGAATATAACAGTGTGTGACTGATGGACTCCAGAGAATCTACTTTGGCTCTGGAATCAAACTGATTGTTGAGGAAAGTAAGTGGCTAACAAAAAA
>JAPEKM010001989.1:0-10171 GCA_027575975.1 Cathorops multiradiatus
CTTGGGCGATTTTCAACGTGACTGAAATCGCCCCAAAAGAGGCGGTACTCTAGAAGCAAGACCACCCTGATTGGACAATGATACCCAGAGACAGATTAAAATGGCCTAGAGCAGCACTGGTGAAAGTTTTTTTTTTCCGTTTTGGCAGTGTGTCGCCCAATCGCCCTTATGCACCACCTGCCTTGAGTATTTGGAGCAGTGATTGTGCAACTCAACTTCAGGGTTTGATCCTGAGCTCTGTATTGGAAAAAAAAAACACTGCTATTTTTTTCCTTTCCCAATAAATATAAATATTGTTTTTGATCTGAAAAATAGATTTTCTCTGAATATAAAGAAAAACCCTCATTTTGCTGAATGAAAGGTGGCACTAATGCAGATTTTATCAGCTGCGTAAGAACAATCATTCAACTTGAATGAACTGTCTTGCAGCTTATTTATCAGCACATCATGTCAAATAATCTCTCTTTTACACACATGCCACTTTATTAGGTACACCTATCCACTTGCTGTTTTCTGCAGTCCTCTAATCAGCCAATCCCTTGACAGCAGCACAATGCATAAAATCATGCAGATATAAATCAAGAGCTTCAGTTAATATTCAATTCAAACATCAGAATGGGAAAAAAATGTGATCTCTGTGACTTTTACTGTGGCATGGGTGCTGGTAGCAGATGGACTGGTTTGAGTATTTAAGAAACTGCTGATTTCCTGAAACCTGGGTTTTTCACACAACAGTCTCTAGAGTTTACACAGAATGGTTAAAAAAGAACCCTGACTGAGTGACGGTTCTGTAGGTGGAAACAAACGCCTTGTTGATAAGAGAGGGTCAGAGGAAAATGGCCAGATTAGTTTGAGCTTTTTGGCCAGGAAGGATATAGCAACTCATATAATCACTTTTTACAGCCGTGGTGAGCAGAAAAGCATCTCAGAATGCAACAGCAGAAGAACACACTGGGTTCCCCTCCTGCAGCCAAGAACAAGGATCTTAGAATCAAGAACAAGTTCTTATTAAAGTGAGCTATGTGTGTGTTTTATATATGTGTGCATTTTCACAAAAATGAGATATGACACATTGCTTGCTGATGTTTATTAGGTTTTAAGCACCAGAAAAGAATTACAGAAACAAAAAGCTGAATACTGAATTTATTCAGTCACTACAGTTCTTTAGTTGATTCCTTAGGTGATTCATGTAAATAGAGTCATAAATAGATTAACATTAATGAGAGAAAATTAAGACTATTCTCCATTTGATCGCTGACGCCTACGCTGCTGCTGCTGCTGGACGGAAGGTATCTCCTTCAGTGTGCAAACTCTCTCATAGCAGCTGCACTTCTCAACATAGATGTACGTGCTGGTGAATGTTGATCCATCTGGACAGAGGAATTCTGCTTCTTTTTTGGTCGTGTTCACTTCCTGACAACAGGAGCACGAGTGCTCAAACGTGTTGGCTGCCATCGAGTAGCTGAGGAGTGGAGAGGGAAAGTGGATCATTTTATTTTGAGGTATGAGGAAACACATCTCAGTGCTAAATGTCTCCATGTACTGGTGAAATGAAAACGGTTCATGCTGTCATAAACTGATGGGAGGTTCTTGGAAAATCATCATCCATGTAAAAGTCCTAATATTAAAAGCTGACAGACATGTTACAAAAGATTATAATAAAAGTCTATGAATAAAAAAATATTGCTTGAATAATTTTAAATCTCTCAGTAATCGTCCATGGTACTTTGTGCACCTTGGACACTGCCTTTTCATGTGATAGAAGTAAAAATCTGAAGCTTACAGGGAAGATGTGACACAAGAGCCTTCACAAGCCGTCAGCTCCACTAGTTTTGCAGTCTTGCAGCCGTTGCTCTCCAAGTAAGTGGAATTCCTGGTGAGGCTACACGTCCTATTCTTCAGCTCACCTTAAAAAAAACCAACAACATTCTTTAGTCCAAATTCACTGCATGGATTGGATTTGCTCAGTTGTATGTCAGTTTGTATGTTAAACAATTTCAACTGAATAAATGTAACTGAACACTTACAGGTAGGGCAGCAATTAACAGTGACAATTGTTCCCTGTTTCAAGAAAAAGAATAGGATTATATTAAGGGGTAAATGTTCTTAGGTTTATTTATATTTAATTAGATCCCTACTTATGATGATACCAGTGTGACTTGTGCTTTTTATGGTTGTGGGAACTCACAGGAACACAGTCAGCTTCAAAGAACGGTGAACAAACATGCTGGATCTTGACAGAATTGTACTGTATCCCATTTTTCACACAGTCGTAAGTCACACACTTGTCATTAGGTGGAGTCCAGGATTCACCAGGCTAAAGAAACACAGAAGCGGCGTTACTGAAAAAATATAACTGGAAAAGACACCTTCTACCCAAGCACCCAGGTCCTGCTTTCTTCTTCTCTTCTCCTAGTTTATCATTGCACATCATTACCCTTAATGAAGTAGTACCTAATTTATTTATAAATCATGTTACTTGTTAAAACCATGTTCATTTTAGTGGGTTGTAATTCTGAGCATTGTGGCAATTTGCTGTATGTTCACACAAGGCTATGACTGAACTCAAGTTCAACGAATTAAAAAAAAAAAATTGACTTCTGGTTCAAGTCATAACTTGACTGGGACACTCTAACTTGAAAATGACCCCCAACCTCTAATACTGTACCTGAGGAGCAGCTTAGGGACTTTTGGCCTGACTTGGATTTGAAACGTGCTGTATTAAGACGAAATGTGCATTTGAGATTAAATAATTTAACTTCAGCTATCTGTTTTGTGTGTCCCTATGGCACAGATCTACTTTAAAGACATTATGTATTTGTTTTGAGGTCGTAAAAAAAAAAATCTGGTGTGCACTAGGGTTAAAGCTAGACAGCCTTTCGATTTCATAAAATTGGTTACATTTAGTTCCTTCTGAAATGTGGTCATTGTGATATATGTTTATTTCTGTAATATCTCAAAAAATATCAGGCCATTCTGTGCAAATAATGTGCATGAAATCGCTCGCTTCGCGCAGTCAAGCAGACAGAGGACCTCCGTGTGCTCATACGCAGGTTTACCTTCTTTTTTTGGGTTTAATGGCAGCTGGCATCCACAGTGTTGCATTACTGCTATCTACAGGTTTACCTTTGAGAGTGCACTGACAGTTCCATCATTTTGTCACTAAATGAACAGCTGATCACACCGAGGTGCTTGCTGAGCGCCAATATTTATTAGTTTGCTCCTGTGTTTCCTTTCATTCAAATATAATGTAACATCTTTTCTTCTCGCTTTCCGTTACTGTAGTCAGTCTTTCACGTTTCATTCACACACTCACATCCTCCATTATTCTCTCCTGTATCCCACAGTGCCTTGCGTGAACGGGAAAAGCCCACCACATGATGCATGACGTAGATTGGGTCATGGTGAAGCAGGAAAAAATAGCAGATAATTTAGGACCATGTGCAAAAGTCATTAATTGCTCTATTTAAAAATCCAAATAAATTTCGAAGTCTGTGATTCAAATTCAGTAGCTTTCTGTTCACTAAACAAAAAAAAAAAAAAAGGGTGACAGGAGAAAAGTCTACCTTTATTATAATTAACGAAATCTAATACTACAACTAGAAGTGAAAAAAATATTTTGGTTACGGAAATAACAGGTTTACAGGTTACAGATTTCACAATTATGTACAGTATTAACACATTCACTAACAGGCTTGTGAAGTAGATTTCTCTCAGACTTGGCCGTCCTGATCCTGTTCTAAACACAAGCTCTGTCTGTACTTTACAGGAGGCATGTTTCTGTGCTCTTGAATTAGTTTGGTCATAGTCATACATACACTGAATGGCAATATAGTATTTAATAATGAGACCGCATGTGATTAGAAGCCATTTCTCTTGTACATTACACACTCAAGCAATATTAACTGTGTTGATGTTTCTGCCTTGCCCCATTGTTACTGGTACTACTACTACTACTACTACTACTACTACTACTACTACGACTACTACTACTACTACTACTACTACTAATAATAATAATAATAATAAATGTGGTATAGAGGCTAACTGAAATTATGTACACAGTGTTTATTTTATCAATGTCCCCCTACCCTTTGTCATGAGTGTCTGCTTATATGAGATGGATTAATCTTTAGTTTTTAGGGTTTGTTAACATTCTGACTGTTATGATGTTATATGTCCATGCTACTGAATCCTGAGGCTTTCCATGGGGTCACCCTCACCACTGGTGCTACAGAGATATGTCATATTTTATACTTTTGCATACATTAAAATCTCACCTTGATAACTTCAGTTATATTTCCAGATGTTACCACACAGGCAATCTGCACACATTTCCCACAGCACTCTCCTGGAACAAGCTGGTACTCATATCCCTAAATAAAATAACAGGGAAGTAACATAATTATGAAAGTGCTTACTTATGAAAATTGTATTAGCATACTTGAGTTATCTCAATATTAAAATAATATTTGAATTAGCAAATGTGCTTTATTTAATCATTTGAGAGCATTTCAAAAAAGATTGTACAATCTCATACAATATACTTTGATATTTACCTCACACAGTATTGCTACCATTTACCTCACACAGTATTGCTACCATTGCACACAACTAAACATTGTCACAGTGTGAACTGCTTCCTACTCACCAGTGGGCACTGTGTGGTACATGGAAGAGGACTGCACATGATGATGTGCAGTTTAGTTTCAGAATCCACTTCATCAGAACATACACACTCATTACATCTCTCTTTCGGGACAGACGCACCAGGCTGCAACAAGACAAAGAGAAATCTGACTGAAAACTGAAGGGATAAACTGAGCATTACATCCCTAAGTTGCAGATAACACATGCAATCTGTAACTCCTCATAAAGGAACAATTATTTATCTGGGACTACAACAGTCTCAGGAAAAAGAATAATGTACAGTGAGGGCAAATAAGTAATTGGACACCTTTGTTTTTGTTCTGTCAGGACCACTTTTGTCAAGGAACTTTATTTACATTGCAATATTCACAACCAGTTGGATTTGGTTGGTGGCCCTGTTCTGGGACCTCCCTGCCCTTATATGTGCATACATGGAAAGCCTTGGGACAGGAAGAGCACACCTCCTTGCCCAACCATGTGCCTACATGGAAAGGCTAAAGCAGGAAGAGCCGCAGGAAAAAAAAACATAGGGTACAGAACAGAGGGTACATCAATGACAACAGAAATGACATGATTCAGGTCAGAATATGGGACCTCCTTGTCCTTCCATGTACCTATGTGGAGAGCACACCTCCCTTCCATGTGCCTGTATGGGTGGCGGAGCAGTGGGAGCTGCGACTTTGAAGAGCTATGGCAGTGTTTTCATTTTCAGCGGCTTCCCTGGGAGCAGAGGAGCTGAAAAGATCTGCAGCTGGGGCTTGATGCAGATGCCCCCCATGACAATGCAAAGAGTTCCTTGAGGGAAGCTCCGAGTGGAGCCACAATGCTATTTATTAACAAGATTTCTAGAAGCCTAGTGCAGGCCATTCATTAATCCTGGGAGCAGAAGACATCTACTTGCCAAACGAGAGCTCTGACAAATAGAAATGGAGCTCTCTTGCAAAATGGCTTGCAGAGAAAGCAGCAAAGGTAGGCAGGTTAAAGCAGCTTAAATAAGGTGCTCTATGAGAGAATGTGTAGATGGGAATCAGCTCATGCTGACAGCTAATGTGCGCTGGCTTGTGATCAGCTGCAGTCAGTTGATGTAGCTGGGATTGAGGGCTGAGCTTGACTTCATGGCCTACCAGAACTACTCTATGCTCAATTTATTTGATATAATTCCAGGTCATATAACCACTATGAGTTTGTACACAATCTTTTGCCTTTTGAGTTGTATTCCTTATATATTCCTTCGCATAAACAAAGATATGTTGAAAAAAGCTAAATTAATATGGAATAATATTCAGCCACCACATATTAATAACACAGTACTTTTCTGCAAACTGTTGCATTTACAGCTTTGGGATATCAACAGTAAGAAGTAATTAGGTTTTTGCAGCCTTATGGTTCAGTTTTGCCCTGTTTCTTTTGTCAAATCATCTTCAGTTCCTCAAGGGTATGAAGGTTTCTCTGATGAACTCACAATTTTAAAATCCCCCATGAAGGTTCAATAGGGTGTCATGCCTTTGTGTGCTCGAGCCTGGCACAGCTAGAGCAGCCATGAATGTCCACACTCACGAAGCACATTGTGTGCACCCTGGGACATTGGATCTTTTGATACACCTATTGCTGATTTGGAATGCAATCAATGCATGCTCATATAAGGACACTGACTCAGTAACTTTGCAAAGTATTATCCCTATCACGATTGTCACATTTGTTTATAGACAAACATTATTTTTTTTTACTCTGACCTTGCCTCATGTTTTGTTTTTGTAATTTGTACTTCAGGGAGGATGAGCTCTTTGCTCTGCCACCAGGCTTCAGAGAGGATGAGCACTTAGTTCCACTGCAGGGCTTCAGGGAAGACAAGCCCTTTGCTCTGTCCACCGAGCTTAAGGGAGGTCATCATAACTCTGGTGACCATGCCAAAATCCAAGACTATGTCCAAGTCCATGCTCATGTTATTGTTAAAATAAAAGGGAAGTAACATAATTACCCATGCCAAGATCCAAGCCCATGTCCAAGTCCATGCCCATGTTAATGCTGGTACCCATGCCAAGGTCAGGGTCTAAGACATGAATACATGCCTGAGTCCATGCCCACGCCAGGGTCCATGCCCAAGCCCAGCGTCATGCCTGAGTCCTTGTCCATGCCTGAGTCCATGCCCATGTTCGACTTCATGCCCATGCTGACACCAGGGTCCATGCCCATGCTCAAGCCCAGCATCATGCCTGAGTCCATGCCCATACCTGTTTCAATCCCCATGTTCGAATTCATGCCCATGCTGAGGCCAGGAGCCATGTCCATGCTCAAGTGTAGAGTCATGCCTGAAACCATATCTATGCCTGAATCCATGTACAGTGCAGGGTCCAAGCCCAAGCCCATGGCTACTCTGAAACTCAAGTCCATGTCTAGTCCAGAGTCAGAGTCCAGCTCCATGTCTATTTCTGAGCACATGTCCATGTCTCGTCTGTCACTCACATCCATGCCTGAACCCATATCCAGGCCTACGTCTGATCTCACATCTAGGACTGAATCCATGTCTGAGTCCACACCCAAGCCCATGTCTATGCCTGAACCCCCAACCATCCTCCTACCCATATTCAAGGCCAACCTGAATTCAAGCCTCCACCTAAGCCCAGGATATGGTGCCACATCTTCCCAGAGCCAGAGCAGAGCTCTGAGGGGATGTCTCCTCGTGCCAGGCCCTTTACATTGAGGTGACCCAAGTAGGATTTCAGCTCCCAGAGGGAGCTCCTTGGGGAGGGGTTCTGTCATGCCTTCACACACTCGAGCCTGGCACAGCTCAAGCAGCCATGTGTGTCCATGCAGATGAAGTGCATTGTGCATGCTTTGGGATGTTTGATCAGTGGACACACCTGTTGCTGATTTGGAGCACAATCAGCACACTGATATAAGGACACTGTTTACTCAGTGACTTTGTGATGTATTATCCTTATCACAATTGTCACATTTGTTTCTAGCCATGTTTAAGTCTCTGGTTAAATCACTGTTTTCTGTTTGCTTTTGGTTTAGTTTCTGTTTTTGTTACGCTGAGCTTTTTTCATGTTTTGTTTTGGGTTTTTTTTTGTAATCAGTATTGCACACCTGTAAACTAAAACTCTTCCTGCATTTACATCCATCTATTGTTGCATATCTGACACAGGGTTTAAGTCAGGAGATTGGCTGGACCATGCAAGGCCTTCTTGAGTTACTGTGGCTGTATTATTGGGGATAATGTCTTGCTGAAATGTTCATCTTCCATACAGATTCAGGTTCTTGACCAATGAGATTAAATTCTTCTCTAAACTATCCTGGTACATCACTCCATTCATATTTCCTTCAATGATATGTAATCCCCCCATATCATGATGCTGTCCCCTCTGTGTTTCACTGTGGATATCGTGTTTTTGGGATCATACCCACAACCCTTCTTTCTTCAAAAACGACAAGCTGAATCATCAACAAAGGGCTCTATATTTGTTTCATCTGACCAGAGTTTATTGCTCTAAAGGAGTTGTGGTTTGTCCAAATGCTTTTAGATACAGATCTCCATGCTTTTTGTTTTTCTTTAGCAGAGGAGTATTGCATGTGGTGTAGGAATGGAGATGATTGTGGTGCAGTACATTTCATATTATTCTCTGTGTAAATGGTGGTCTTACTGCTTTCAGGTCATCCTGCAACTTTTTTTCAAGTGACTGTTGAGTGACTGTTTTTATCTGTTCCCTTTCTTATCAGTGGTCTGAGAGTGCGGTGTGAAATCTGTGTGGTTCACCTGACCTAGGGGACATTTATTTATGGTTCCATGAACTTTCAACTTATTATTGAACCTGTTGTTCTGACAGGGATGTTTAAGATCATCAGTATGGCTCTGTAACATTTACATTCGAGTGTTGTTTACAATGTTGTTCTAAGAACTTTCAGAAGCCCCTTCACATTCACCATTCACACTACTTGTGTGAAATCATCCCATCCAGTGGCCACATCTTTTATTATTACACCAGATGCAGTTAGCAAGAGAACTTTTTTTGCAGCACTTTGTCCATAGTGCTATGTACAAAATCAAAACACATAACGTGTATACATTTGAAGTGGATACATGTGTTGGACTTATATTAAATAACAAATACATTGGTGTCTCAATACGTATTTACCTTCACTGGGAATCTGTTCCTTTTGTATAATTTTGTGTATAATGAATTTGTACATGTCATGTTCTTCTAAATTGTACATATTTTATTTCATACATTGATCATGTTCTCAGTTTCCTTACCTTATATACTGTGTCATTAAATACACAGACATGTTCAGGCACTGTGAAAAGAGAAAGAACAGAGTTTTATTGCATTATTTCTAACTGTATGAAACATTCCTATTGGGGAAAATACTTTTTTACATTTTTTATTTGCACTCACCACAGGTGTAATTTAAACAGCAGCCTTTTGGTTCATAATTTAAACTGAATCCAAGAGGGCAAGTTATCTTCTCAGGACAAAGACTGACATTGCACACTATGGAAAAATATAATATAATTCAAGCATGTAAATGATGTGCATAATAACAGCCTTTGAGGAATATAATATCATTGATGAGCTGCAACTAGAAAAGCACTTCTGTGATACAAGATGTTGCATATTTCTGCATTACACAGTCTTTGTAATGTAAATGTCACAATGTCTTTTAGTCTGTATTTTAGATTTTGCATGTATTTCTTTCAGGTGAGTTTTGGTATGAAATGCATTAAAATATAAGTGATTAAAATATGTAAACTCACCACAGATGTCATAGTGGCAGCAATCCACAGTCTTTTGGACCTTCGTCTGTCCTAACTTTGCATCACAGATAACAGGCTCAGGTGTAGGACATGGCAAATCCATACAGCTCACTGTCAGACTTTCTTCACATGTGCAGGTAAGACAACCTGAGACCCAGGTCTCATTGACCTTAAAGGAATTAATAAAGTGCTTGTTATTTATTTATTTTTTAATCACTCTTTGACCTTAAGGGAATTAGGTGTTGTGCTTAATTATGGTAAGACTTTCAGGAACAAATTCAATTATTTGTCAAATGGCTAAAATATAACATTTGAATTTGTTGTCTTTTACCTTTTTCACTTGTCCATGGTACTTGCAAAATTCTTTGAAGATAAAAGAAATACAATTACTATCTAAGCCAACACTCTCTATTTAACTAGATACATAGTAGATCTACAGACAGATGACAAATTAAAGGAAAATCCAACATAATGTATCTTCATAAATTATTGAGCCCCTATGCCATGAACCAGCTTCAATGCACCTTGGCATAGATTGTACAATGGACCCTTTGCAGGATTAGGTCATGTGCCTGGATACCGCTTAGCAACGCCATGCTGAAACGCAAGCGTTCAAAGCGCCGTATTGAATTCATACCGTGACGGAGCCATACTTGAAGTTATACAGTATATTGAAAATATTAGCGACCTGTTCACTTCTACATCAGTATCAGTCAATTATTTTAAAGTTTTGAGTCTCTTGAATCTCTTGGAGGGAACCGGACC
>JAPEKM010002104.1:0-10142 GCA_027575975.1 Cathorops multiradiatus
ACCAAGGCTTTGAAGGCATTTTTCTCAGTTTCAATGTTGGCGTAGTTACTGCACTTTGCCTTTGTAGGGCAGAATAAGTTTCATACTCGGTTAGCGTTTTGTTTCCATGTAGCCCAGGCCTTACCTTCCCTGGCTCCGCCCTCCTGTCACAGACTGATGCTTGACCATGCCCCCACTGCCACATACCCCCACAGTCTGACTCAGGACTCTATAGTCCACACAGAACCGGACTGACCTGTCGGCCTTGGGGACCAAGACCACCAGGCTGCTCCAGTCATTGTGGGACTCCTCGACAACATCCATGTTGAGCATGGCCTCGAGTTCTTCCCGAACCACCTTTTTCTTGTGTTCGGGCAGCCTGTAAGGGCGGCTTTGCACTACCACCCCCGGGGGTGTCTCAATGTGGTCCTCTATGAGGTGGGTGCGGCCGGGCAGGGGCGAGAACACGTCCGAAAATTCGGCCTGCAACTGGGCAACCTCCATGAATTGGGTCGCGGAGAGGTGGTCTCCACAGGGGACCGGAGTGGTATTCAACATTCCCTTTTGAACCTCCGGCCCCAGCTCTGCCTTTTCTGGAACCAACGACACCAACGCCACAGGTACCTCCTCATTCCAACCTTTTAACAGACTGAGGTGGTAAATCTGAAGGCCCCACCCCTGTCCATTTGCCTCACCTCATAGTCGACATCTTCGACTTGCCGTGTGACCTCAAAGGGTCCTTGCCACTTGGCAACCAATTTGGAGCTCGACGTGGGCAACAGTACAAGAACTTTATCTCCCGGTGCGAACTCCCTAAGGCTTGTGCCCCTGTCATACAGGCAAGTTTGTTGTTTTTGGGCCTGCCGTAAATTCTCCTGGGTTAGATGTGAGAGTGTGTGGAGTTTTGTGTGCAGGTCAAGAACATACAGTACTGAATTTCACTTTTACTCTGTGAAGGTCCCGCCTCCCAATTTTCCTGTAGCACGTCCAGAATGCCACGCAGCTTATGCCCATATAATAATTCAAATGGGGAAAAACTCTTGGAGGCTTGTGGGACTTCTCGCACCACAACAAGCGGGGTTTGAGCCATTTATCCCAGTTGCGTGCGTCCTCGCTCACAAATTTTTTAATTATATTTTTAAGGGTGCGATTGAACCATTCTACTAAACTGTCCATTTGTGGGTGATAAACGCTAGTGTGGATTGGCTTAATTCCCAATAACTCATACAGCTCACGCAGTGTGCGTGACATAAACGTAGTGCCTTGATCAGTCAGAATCTCTTTGGGGATTCCAACTCAGGAGATGACGTGGAAGAGTGCTTGCACAACACTATGTACTGAGATATTGCGGAGAGGCACTGCTTCTGGATATCATGTTGCATAGTCCACCAGAACTAAAATAAAGCAGTACCCTCGTTTTGACAGATCTAACGGCCCGATGAGATCCATTCCAATTCTTTCGAATGGGGTTTTGATTAATGGAAGGGGGCGCAAAAGTGCTTTTGGAACGGCCATTGGATTTATTAACTGGCATTCACAGCATGCCGTACACCACCTACGAACATCGTCGCGGATCCCCGGCCAGTAGAATTGGGCCATTATTCGAGCTAGTGTCTTATCCTGCCCTAAGTGTCCAGCCATGGGATTAAAGTGAGCCACCTGGAATACTAATTCCTGGCAGCTCTTTGGGATTAAAAGCTGCGTGATTTGTTCTTTAGTCTGAGTGTCCTGCGCCACTCTGTATAGCCCATCTTTCACAATGGAAAAATAGGGGAAGGACGGGGCGGCATTTGGCTGGAGTGTTTGACCATCGATTACTCTCACTTGGTCAAACGCATGTCTCAGAGTTGCGTCTCGTGATTGCTCCAACGGGAAATCTGCTAGGGATTCCCCGAGAGAGAGAGAGAGGGAGCCGGCGACTCCTCACTCTGATGTGGGGATGGCGTAGACAGCTCTGTGATAGCTGCCCCCACCAAAGCCACACCGGGACCTCCCCTGTTGAATTATGGCATGACCCACTCTTCACTAAATATGTCATTAAATCCCAAATTCCTGGCCAATCAGTCACCAAAATTAGTGACTGGTTAAGGTGAGGATTAACCGCCGCCTTTACATTAAATTTCTCCCCTCAAAATAGAATATGGACCGACACCAATGGGTAGTTGTGAACATCCCTGTGTACACACAACACTTTCACCAATTGTGCTCCCCCCAATGCCTCATCTTGCACCAGGCTTTGGTGGATTGAGGTGTGATAACAGCCAGAGTCCACCAAAGCCTGATATGTATCCCCTTGGATACTCACCAGTATGCAATACACTCCAGCCCAATTGAGGGCGGTTCCTGGCACATTGGGGATCTGGACCACCGTGCCCACCTCCCTTGCCGAGCACTGCTGCTGGAGGTGCTCTGGCTCCCCACAGCACCAGCAAACCAGCCCGAGCTTTCTCTCTGCACCTGCACTCTGGGGCTCACTCACCTGAGGGGGGGAAGAGACCGGCATGGAAGTGGAAGTCGGGAGGGCACCGTGGGTGTGGTGGGCCAGCTGGGGTGGAGCCGGCCCCCACCTCTGCGGTGGGGGAATGGGGCGAGGATGAGACACAGAAGGGGAGGGGGAGAGAGAGAGAGGAGAGGGGAGAAGAGGAGACACGTTGTCCTGCTGTCAGAACAGCCGCCAAATGATCCTCCGCCAGCTCGATAGCCTGATTCAGTGATGCCGGGCGATGGCACTGGACCCACTCCGCTGTCCCTTCTGGTAGTCGGGCAATGAACTGCTCTAGTACCACCAGATTGATCACTCCCTCAGCATCACAGTTGTCAGCCCTCAGCCACCACCTGCAAGATTCCTGGAGCTGTTGGCCAAATGCAAACATCCGGCTGACCTCCTCTAGGCGCAGAGCGCAGAAGCGCTGAAGATGTTGTTCAGGGTTGCACCCCACACGCTGGAGGATGGCCCAGCAGAGGTTGGCGTAGACCAGCTGGCTGTCACCGGGGAGCTGTAGCGCAGCCAGCTGCACCTCGCCCATTAGCAGGGGGAGGAGGCGCGCCACATGCTGTTCCACCGGCCAGCCCGAGGCCTCTGCTGCCTGCTCAAAGAGCATGAGGAATGCCTCCGGGTTGTCGTGCGGGCCCATCTTCATGAGCATGAGGTGGGAAGGGCCCGCGGTGGTGGAGGTGGTTGATCCCGCCGATGCGAGGAGGTGCCGGAGCACCTGTCGATCGTCCTGCTGTGCCAGCACTAGGGCCTCGAACCGTTGCTCCTGCTCCTTTTGGAGGGTGACTAGTGCCTGGTGCTGGCTCTGCTGGGCCATGGCGAGGATGTGGATCAGTTTGGCATAGGGAGAGGATTCCATGGGGGTGTTTTCTCTGTGCAGATACCGGGTTTCGGCACCACTGTAGCAATTCGGATGGGTGGGTGGAGCACAGAGATATGGCAGGCCAGAACAAAGTTTCCAAAACTCTTTTATTTAGACACTTTTCAGTTGTCTTCATACACACTCTCAATCACACACACAGACACGCACACACATCAGTTGTCTGGTTGGGGAGAGTCTCTCCCTGCTTCTTCTTCTTCTTTTTGTGGTTTTATGGCGGTTGGCAAACCAGCTTAGTTGATGCATTACCGCCACCTCTGGACTGGAGTGTGGATCAGGAATAGCTACCCTCCCTCAAAATAAACAAAAATGAAAATACAAAAAAAAAATAAAGAAATAAAAAGGGAAAGAAGGAATGGTGCATCTGTTAAATCTTGTGAATTAATCCCGTGTTTCTTAGGAACCTGCAAAGATGGTTAAAATCCACATGACCTGTGCTCAGCTGCATTAACTTCTGAAAGTTAAAAGGCACCTTTTCTTTCTGCAGTTGACTGATAAGTAGTTGCCTGTCTGTCTGATATTTTGGACAATGAATCAAAACATGTTCTACAGTCTCCTGGCTGTCACCGCACTCACAGGTCCCATCAACATGCTTTTTTATCTTGTAGAGTGTGCTGTTGAGTCTTGTGTGGCCAAACCTCATTCTGGAGAACACATCCTCCACCTTCTTTTCTCTGTTTGTGTTCCTACCCCTCCCCACTTCATTCTGCATGGCATGGTACTGCCGTCCTGTATCTCCAGCATTCCATAGGCGTTGCCATTTATCACACGTCCTGGCCTTGACTATACTCTTTATCTCAGCCTTGCTGTATTGCACATCAAGCTCAACGCTGTCCTTCTTTAAGGCCTCCTTTGCAAGTTTGTCAGCCCACTCGTTGCCTCTGACCCCAATGTGTGCTGGTACCCATAGAAACACTGTGTCAATTCCAGCCTTTACCAGATTATTTGCTCTCTGCATTATGTCATATATGAGGTCTTGCCTCGACTCAGACTGGCCATTCCTTATGCTTATGAGTGCTGAGCTACAGTCAGACGCAACCACCACCTTCTGTGGCTTGTGGACCTCAACCCACTGTATTGCCAGCCATATTGCAATCAGCTCGGCTGTGTACACTGCCAGGTCATTATTCACTCGTTTTGCCATTACCGCCTGAGCCCTCGGGATGGCATATGCTACACCAACCTTTCCATCCATTTTAGATGCGTCTGTATAGATAGCCACTGATTCTGTATAGTTTTCCCTCATGTACCACATCACGGTGCCGCTATCCAGTTCATTGTTTTGCTTCTCCTCAAGCAACCATAGATCCACCCTGAGTTCCTCATATAGCCAAGGAGGCACAGCTGGGTACACAACTGTGGGGGATATACTAAAAGTACTCAGCTCCATCTCAACCACCTTTTGGTTAATGGTCCACCCAAAGCTCTTTGCCTCCTTTTCTCTTTCTTGAGTATGCATCAACACTGAATGTGTCATGTGGTCTTCGTTATGTCCCCTCAAGTTTGCCCAATACACTATTGCCAGTTGCTCTCTTCGTAGGTGAAGGGGCATCTCCCCCATTTCCACTTGCAATGCTGCTACCGGGGTTGTCTTCATCGCCCCACAACATATTCTAAGCGCTTGGTTGTGGACTACATCTAATCGCTTAAGCGATGTCATAGCGGCTGACCCATATGCCATACACCCATAGTCAAACACTGACCTTATCAGGCCTGTGTATATGGTTCTTAGTGCTGACCTGCACGCACCCCAATCCACTCCACATAAGCATCTCATCACATTCAGCACCCTTTTACATTTGTCCACCATCTTATTAATGTGCACACTCCATGTAAGTTGACGGTCAAACCACACCCCCAGGTATTTGAAGGATTCAACCCTTTCCACCTCTTTCCCTGCCAGCCTCAATTTAAATTCAGCGCTTGTCCTCTTCCTAGTAAATAAAATGGATTTTGTTTTGTCCTCTGATATCCTAAATCCCCACTGGATGGCCCAATCTTGTACCATGTTTAGTGCCTGTTGCATCTTCTGGGTTATGAATGCGATATTCCTTCCCCTTTTCCAGATTACCCCGTTGTCTGCTTTTTAGCACTGCATACCTACTCCTAACCTTTCAGACGCGCTCTCAGCTTTGCCGGCAAAATCCGAAGCGCCGGATATTGTCGAGGTATCGGTGAGACTCCTTCAAAATAAAATCACTGAATATAACGTCTGCTCAATACACAAGAAACAATGACCTGACCTTAACCCATGTTCAGAAACACAAACAAACATAAAAACAACAAATGAAGCTATTTGCCAATCATATTAAAGGTCATTTACACTCCCACCAAATCATTACTGCTTTTCATCAATTATGGGATATAAAGTATGAATGATTTCCAAACTATATGGCCTTTAATTTTTAATGCTTGAGTCAAAAATGTCCATAAAAAGGATATGGTTGTGGAGTGAAGGTGATGGTTAAACAGTCTCTAGAAGCAGGATCAGCTTCTGAACTGGACATTTGACAATAGATGGCTTGCCAGAATGCTGTCCCTCCTTTTCTATCTTCTGAACTCCAACACGAATCTTCACTCTTCTCACTAGTTCATCTTTATCAGTCTCTACAACTTTAGCCAACTTCCACTCATTATGAGGCAGATCTTCTGTCTTTACCATCACAATGTCACCGACTCTGAGGTTTCTCCTTGGAGTATGCCAGCGTTGTCTGGTGGTGATATTGTAGACATACTCTCTTCTCCACCAGCCCCAGAACTGCTCTGCCAGGTACTGAACACAATGCCAACTCTTACGAGCATACTGTACATATCCTCTCTGACGAATCTGCCGGGAGGTGGTAAGGCCGCAGTGGATTTCATGATGAGCAGGTGATTGGATGTTAGTGGCTCTGGACTGTCTGGATCATTTAAGTTGTCAACTGTGAGCGGATGACTGTTCACAATAGTTGCTGCTTCACAAATGAATGTCCGTAGAGAGGCATCGTCCAACCTGCCTGATGAGGATGAAAGAGTGGACCGAAGAACATTCCTCACTGTTCTTATTTGTCTCTCCCATACGCCTCCAGCATGGCTCGCATGTGGAACATTCATGCTGAAGTCACACTGCTTCTCAGCCAAAAAGGTAGTCAGACGATTTGCATCCACTTGCTTGAGAGCTTCATTCAGTTCGTTTTCAGCTCCAATGAAATTTGTTCCTTGGTCACATTTTATGTCACATACTGCTCCTCTTATAGCAATGAAACAATGAAGTCCATTTATAAAGGCATCTGTTGACATGTCACCTAACATTTCAGCGTGGATAGCTCGACAGCAAAGGCAGGTGAAAAGCAGACCGTATCCCTTTTGTACCTTGCGTCCTTGTTTGGTGAGAAACGGACCAAAACAGTCCATTCCACAATAGGTGAAAGGTGGTGATGGATCCACATGCTCAGATCAGGCAAATCTGCCATTCGCTGTTCCTCTGTCAACCTTCTGAGTTTCCGACATGTAACACATTGATGCAGATGTGTTGCCACAGCTCTGTTGATTCCTGGAATCCAGAACCCAGCTGACCTGATCTCATTAATAGTCAAGCCTTTTCCCTGACGTTGGACCTTCTCGTGACAGTGAGCAATTATTGCCTTGGTGATGTGATGATTCTTTGGTATAATGGTTGGATGCTTCAGTGAGGTAAGGAGTGATGCATTTTCCAGTCTTCCTCCCACCTTGAGGAGTCCATCTTGATCAAGAAAAGCATCCAGCTGAAACAGTTTATTCTGAGAAGGAAGTTGAGTTACCTTACTGAGCAACTTTATCTCTTCTGGATACACTTGTCTCTGTAAGTCTCTTATGATGATGCAGCATGCGCCTTCTCGTTCTTGTACAGTACTGTGGTCTGTTGACTTGTCATTCCTGACACAACGAATGAGACAAGTGACAGCCTGGATTGCTTTTGACCATGAAGAAAACTTTGACAAGCGATCTGACAGACTAAACTGTTCCCATGTCTGTGTGTTTAGAGTCTGAATCCTCTTGACTTCAGGATCTCCAATCTGTATTTCTATGCTAACATCCGTAGCTGGAGGTATCTCTTTCTCCTGTAAAAACTGAGGTCCTGTGAACCAGCTTGATATGAGAATCTCACTTATACTTGATCCTCTGGATGCGATATCTGCTGGATTATCATTGGTTGAAACATATCTTCACTGCTGAGGAGACGAGCTGAGATGTATTTTCTGTATCTGATTTGACATGGTGTGAAAACGACGTGCTTCATTGTTAATGTATCCTAGGACCACTTTCGAATCAGTCCAGAAATATTCAACAGCATCTGTTAAACCAAGCTCCTCCTTCAAAGTGTTGCTTGCTGTGGCTGACACAACAGTGGTTGCCAGTTCTAGCCGAGGGATTGTTGTGACCTTGATTGGAGCCACTCGGGACTTTCCCATAACCAGAGCACAATGGACGCTTCCATCTTCATTCACTTGTCTCAAATATGAGCACTGTCCATAACCACATGTGCTCGCGTCAGAGAAATGGTGTAGCTCCTTTCTCACAACTTGTCCGAAGCCAGGAGGCACATCGCAGTGTAGCATGGTGATTTTCTCCAAGTTTGTAAGGTCATTCTTCCAGCGCTCCCACACTGGTTGCAGTTCAGGCTAGGAGGGGATCGTTCCAGCCTGTACCATGCCTAAACGTTTCCTGAAGCACCCTTTTTCCAGTGAGCAGGAAAGGGGCAATAAACCCTAGCGGGTCAAAAAGGGAGGCAACTGTAGACAGGATACCACGTCGTGTTGCTGGCTGGTCCTTCAAACAAACAAGAAATCTGAAAGTGTCTGATTCAATGTGCCAGTGGATCCCCAAGGCTTTCTCTAAAGTCACATCCTTGAAGACCAAATCCAGAGCTTTCACTTCAGCAGTGCGCTGAGATGAAGGTATACTCTCCAGCACAGCTCTGTCATTACACATAAACTTGTGCAGTCTCAGTCCACCTGTAACACAGAGCTTCTGTGCTTCCTGTGCAAGTTGTACAGCACCATTCACATTTTCTACACTAGTGACACCGTTGTCGACATAAAAGTCTTTCATGATGAACTGTGAGCCAAGGGGAAACTCATTCTCATTGTCTTTAGTGAGCTGTTTCAGTATGTAGTTAGCGCACCCTGGCGATGACGCAGCACCAAAGAGATGGACTTTCATTCTGATTTCCTGTGACTCTGCATTAAAGTTGCCGTCTCTCCACCAGAGGAAATGTAGATAGTCTCGGTCAGCTTGATACACGTAGAACTGATGAAACATCTTTTCTATGTCACACATCAGTGGTGCTGTCTGAATCTGAGAAGCACGCCATTCAGGTTATTCAGCAGGTCTGGACCTGACAGATGATGGTCATTCAGGCTAGTTCCACTGTACTTGGCCGAGCAATCAAAAACTACACAGAGTTTGCCAGGTTTTTTGGAGTGGTAGACTCTGTGGTGGGGAATATATCATTTCTCTCCTTCTTTCCCTTGATCATGAACTTCCTCTGCCTCACCCTTTCTGATGATTTCCTCCATAGACTTCATGTAGTATTCTCTGTACTTGTCATCCTTAGCCAGCTTTCTCTTAAGTTGACTGAGCCGTACCATGGCTAGTTGCTTATTGTCAGGGAGATAGGGTCTCTCTTTAAAGGGGAGTGGCATTTTGTAATGTCCATGAATGTTTCTCCTGATTCCTTCCTTTAACACATCCAGGAAGCAGATGTCATCTTGAGACAGTCTTTTTGTCCTTGTTGGAGTCTTTAAAGTCAGACTCGAGAACCCTGAGTGCCTCTGCTGGGGTCACTGGAGGAAGCTCTCTAACAGAAACTTTGTGACACATATTGGTGATGCTTGGTGTGCTGTGGTGAGATGATGAACAGCCTACAATACTCCACCCCAGATCCGTCTGAACTGCATATGGTTCACTATCTCCGCCAAGGATTACCTGTCGTGGTGCCAGTGCCCTTGAGCAATTGTAGCCGATCAGCAGACCAACTTCATACTCCAGCTGTGGTGGGATTTAATCTGCTATTTTGACAAGATGATTCCAGTGTCGTGCTGTGTCACAGGTAGGAATGTGTGTTTGATTCACTGGAATACAGTCCTTGGTGTAAGCGGGGGGGGGATCGATGTGGATCGCAGAACTGTAACCTCTCACTCTTAGATCTGACACTCTTTGACTATGCATCCTTTCCTATCATTGTTGTTAGCTTCAGCCTTACAGGATGTGTCTTAGCTTGTAAACTGTTGCTAACTTCTTGGTCAATGAAGACTGTATCACTTTGGGTATCAAGCAGCGCATAAACAAGTTTTTCTGTACCTGGATTGCTGACAGAGGAAACCCACACTGGCACGATCATTGAAGTATTGGTAGATAGCTCTTTAGTTGTCACACTGAGAGACAATGTGGATGATGTTTCCTCTGTGGTGCCTTGATTTGAGACTGGCATAGGTTTAGCTTTAGTGTAGTTGTCATCATGAAGTCACGTGTCTATTGTGGCAGTCTTTTGCATTATGGCCTGTCCTCAGGCAGCCATAGCAGAGTTTCTTTTCTTTCACATATTTCCGTCGTTCCTCCAGAGCTTCTTTTTGAATTCAGGACAGCGATGGAGTTGATGTTTACTATCTTGACAAAACACACATGGTGGCTTTAAACCTGTTTTTAACTGACCTTGAGTTTCAGTCTCTGTAACTGCTTGTACACACAACTCTATTACTTCATTCCACGCTCTCCACTCATCAGAGGCTAACTCTTCACGTCATCTGAAAGAAAAGAAATGTAACTCCA
>JAPEKM010002780.1:0-10034 GCA_027575975.1 Cathorops multiradiatus
CGTTGCCATTAAGACCTGATATTTTCAAAGAAGCACTGCCGTGTGGTCGCAATAAGTTTCATACTCGGTTAGCGTTTCGTTTCCATGCAGCCCAGGCCTATGTGTCAGCCCTGTGATGACCTGGCGACTTGTCCAGGATGTACCCTGCCTCTCGCCCATAGTCAGCTGGGATAGGCCCCAGCTTGCCTGCAACCCTGCACAGAATAAGTGGTTCTAGATAATGGATGGATGGGTGGATGTCAAGTTTAAACATTAATTCAATTAAATAAACATGACACTTTTTGAAACTCAGTCATTCACATAATGACTTAAAAAAAGCAAACTAAAACAAATTGCTAAATTAAGACAAATAACACTCACTATTCAACTGGGTCACTACACACCAATTAAGACCTTATTAAAGGAGGAAGAATTAGTCTGTTCTTCTGAAAAATTATGCATGGCAATGGCTGAGCTGCAGTACTGGAAGATTTCATTATCTGTCACAAAATAAATGTTTTACTTGTCTGTACCATTGTCTCTCTCCACACTGCTCTGTATTAATGTACAGTGTAGCCTAAGCACTGTATGCAAAACAGCTAGAGTAGTTGTTATCAAATAGAACACATAGGCTACATGCCATGCTGCATTCTTCCAATCTCCAAATGTTGAAGATCTGTAAATTTGATGATTTGTTGCATTGTGTCCTGCTGTACCACAAATCCCATTTGAATTGCCTGTGTATGTAACCAGCGATATCCTTGCACCTGTCCATTGCATTGTGGTTCCTGATGCACAAAAGCTATCACCTCATCCAAATCAGTATATTGTTTTCTTCTGAATAGACTCAATTAATTGCAATGGCTCTTCAGAGTCTGGATGCTTATGATGATTCTGGGCTAAAATAATGAGTATTTCCTTTTTGCTAAATCTGAGTGAAAAGTACAATTTGATGAGATCACCAATATGTGGCAAGTGTGTGCATATATGGTGTGATGAGGTTGAGCCAACCTTGAAAAGTGAAGTGATGTTCCTTGACATTATATTTTTCTAAGCTTTTTTTTCTCAGAACATTACCTCCCCCACCTCCAGCTCTGTATTTTTATATTTATTTTTTTAACCTCCAATTACCCTAATACTGTATGTCACTGTATAGAGGAATTGTCAGTAATAACGCAAGCAATCAGAGTTTGTGGTGGCCTCCAAACATGCCCACCATGGACTACAATTCCCAAGTGTCATGCTGCCCTCCCTCTCCTGAGTTCTAATCATTGCCATAGCTGTTCTTCATGACTCATTGTTTAGCCTGCACTACTTAAAGACCTCAGTCACAAACATCCAGTGCAAAGTATCATTCTGTGTACATGTACCTGATCATACCAAGCATTTACCCCTCGAATCTGACTTTAGTGACTTGACCCTGCTTTCTGTTTCTATCCAGACTCTGAACTTTGTTTATTCCTCTGACATGCTGTTTGCAAATGAACTGACCCTTCAGTTGACCCTGGCTCTGCCTTTAGTCTCATATTTTGGATTTGGCTGCCAGTTTGTGATGCCCCTGGTCTCTCCTGCAACTGCTTCTGTAAGTCTGCACCATGATAGAATGCTTGGATGTACACCATGGATGTAGCAGAAGAGGCGAAGCAAACTGCACTTACTACGCAGGGACGATTGTTGGGAGAATGCCAGTAAATGTTGAGTGAGTTAAACACCCATATGTCACAACTAACTGCTGTTGTCTCTCAGGCCCTCCTGACAAATCCCATGCCCTCTGTGAGTGCTTCCACAATGGTTCCTTGACCAGATAATATTTCCAGGGAGGTGTCTGAATGCAGTGGTTTCCTCCTACATTGCTCACTGTACTTTATGGCCCTCACAGGAGTTACTGAAGAACAGAAGATAGCTCAGTTCATTAATCTACTCACTGGCAGAGCTATGAAGTGGGCTAGCAACATATAGGAATGCAGTGGTGAGCCAACAACATCCTGTGATCTTTTATTGAGCTGTTCAAATGGGTTTTTGACCATCAACTTGAGGGTGTTGACGTAGGAGAGAAACTACTGACAAGCCAGCAAGGTGAGAGGATAGTGGCTGAGTACACCCTTGAATTCCACACTAGTGGCAGGCAGTGGGTGGAACACACTGGCACTGAAAGCCACATTCTGCCAGGGGCGAAACCCAAATATTCTAACTGAGCTTGCATGTCAGGATGAACAACTCACATTGGACTCCCTTATTGACCTGGTCGTTTGACTGGGACCATCTTCTCCATAACAGGCCTTCCTTGCAGCACACTCCTATTTGCTCTCAACCTCCCCAGTCTCCCATGCTTATGGAAGTTTCCAACATGTGCATGCCCTGCTCTGAGACGGAAAGAATGTGCTGGGAGGGGCTATGTTTCTATTGTGGCAAACATGGTCATCTGTTGACACAATGTCCTATTTGACCAACCAGCCCAGGAAAACAGGCTCATCTCTATAAAGAACCCAACTCCATCAACCCAGTGAGTCACAAAGCTACTACTCCATACTGATTTCTTAAACTCCACATATTGTTAAACCTCCCAGACTTGTCCCATCTTCCCTAATAGCCTCTGGGGCAGAGGGCAATTTCATAAACCTTAAGGTCATTCAGAGGCTCCAGTTGTCTACTGAAGAGCTCCAATGACCAGTGAGCTTGAAGGCGATACATGGCAGACCCATTGGGGAGGGGCTCGTCACTACTTGCACCGCACCAGTAGAGAATCAGGTTGGGGCACATCACAAAGAACTCCTCTCACTGTTTATCAGCCACACTGCACATCAGGCCATAGTTCTGGGATTCCTTTGGTTAGAACTCCACAACTCCCTCCTCTCCTGACATAGGGAACACTAAGATGGTCTCCGTCATGTCTTCAAGACTGTTTGCCACTGCCACAGATCGCCCTGGCTTCCACTTCCATGCAGAGACCCTTACCCGGGGGTGTCAAACATGTTCCTGCTTGCTACCATGAGCTTAAGGAGGTACTCAGCAAGGGTAAGGCCAGTGGTTTGCCCCCTCACAGACCTTATAACTGTGCCACTGACCTTCTCACTTGCACCTCCGTGTAGCCGCATATACCCACTCTCCATCAGAGAACAAGCCACCATGGAGGAATATGTTCAGGAGGCACTGCAACAGGGATATATACATCCAGCTACATCCCCTGCATCTGCAGGCTTCTTTTTTGTGCAGTTATTCTCCGACTCTGTATTGATTATTGAGGACTGAACCAAATTACAGTAAAGTACCCCTACCCATTTCCACTAATACCATATACTGTATAACAATTACGGTCTGCTTGCATATTCACTAAATTAGACCTTAGGAGTGCTTATAACTTGGTGTGAATTCAAGAGGGTGACAAATGGAAAACTGCATTCAGCACAACTTCAGGCCACTTCGAGTATTGTGTAATGCCATATGGACTTTCTTGTGCACCCAACATCGTCCAGTACCTCACCAACAATGTCCTCAGGGAAGTATTGGGATGGTATGTACATTGATGACATTTTGATCTACTCCCCAGATGAAGGCATTCACAGAAAACACATAAGATCAGTACTCACCCGGCTCCTGGAGAACCGATTTTACATCAAGGCTGAGAAGTGCGAGTTTCATACAACCCAGATTGCGTTCCTGGGATACATCAGTGTTGAGGGCGCAAGCATGGATTCAAGTAAAGTCATGGCTGTGACTACCTGGCCCTCACCCACTACTGCCAAGGAACTTCAACGTTGCCTTGCTTTTGCCAGTTTCTATTGCCAGTTCATCAGAGGGTTCAATGCCATTGCTGCACCCTCACCGCTTTGCTTAAGAAGGATCCTAAGCATCTCCAGTGGAACCAGGCTGCAGAGGATGCTTTTAATCAGATCATGTCAGCCTTCACCACAGTACCAACTCTCAAATATCCAGATCCTTTTAAACCCTTTACCGTGGAGGCAGATGCCTCTGAAACTGCAGTGGGAGGGGTGTTGTCTCAGCACTTCAGGGAAAAGCCTAGCTACACCCCAAGGCCTTTTTTTTTCTAAGAAACTTTCATCAGCCAAACAGAATTATGACATAGGGAACCTGGAACTTCTTGCAATAAAGCTAGCCCTCAAAGAATGGAAGTGTTAGCTCAAGGTGGCCACACATCCATTACACATCCTCACCAACCACAAGAACCTTGAATATCTAAAGACAGCTAAATGGTTGAATCCACAGGCATAATAGGCCCTTTTTTTTGTGCTTCCAATTCACCATCTCATACCATCCCAGCTCCAGAAACACTAAAACAGAGCCGTTATCCAGAATTCATACATCGACAACCTTCAACCAAGAACCCACACCAATCCTTCCATCCAAATGCTTTGTTAAATGTCATCACATGGGAAATTGACAAGGAAATAACACAAACTCAACCACGCGACCCTCCAGATACATGTCCTCCCGGTCTCATGTTCATCCCAGCACAGTTCCAAGGCCAACTCATTACCTGGGTTTTCTCATCTCCTGCCACTGGACACCCCAGTAGTTAGTGCACCTACCAGCTAATCTGAACTAAGCATTGGTGGGAGAACATGGTGTCTGAAATCAATAAGTTCGTCTCCTTCTGTTCCACCTGTGCCCATGCCAAGGTACCCCAGGCTCCACCCATGGGTAAGCGCTTGCCACTCCCTAGACCCCAAAGACCCTGATCCCATCTGGCTACAGACTTTAATCACAGATCTGCCTAAGTCATAGAATAAAGTTATCATGGTGATCATTGACCGGTTCTCCAAGGTGCTGAAGCTCATCCCCTTGCCTGGCTTCCCCACTGCCTTTGAAATGAATGAACTCATCTTCTCACATCTTCAGATCCTGTGGAATCCCTGAAGATACTGTAAGCGATCAGGGCCTCCAGTTCACTTTCAGGGTGTGGGCAAAGTTCATGGACAAACATGGGGTGTCGGTGAGCATAACCTTGGGACACCAAGTTTAATGGCCAAGTGGAATGTGCCAATCAGGAGATCGGGTGCTTCTTGAGGGTATTCTGTATGGAAAATCACAAGGACTGATCTCAACTGTCAGTAAAAGTGCCAGCAATCAGAGTTTGTGGCAGCCTCCAAACATGGCCGCCACATACTACCATTCCCAAGCGACACAGCGCCCTCCCTCTCCTGAGTTCTAATCATTGCTACAACTGTAAAAGTATAATTCTGTGTACATGTACGTGATCATGTACTGATCTGTTTGCCCCTCAAATCTGACTTTAGTGACTTGACCTTGTTTTCTGTTTATATCTGGACTCTAAACTGTGTTTTTCCTCCAACATTCTGTTTGCAAATCTACTGACCATTCACTCAACCTTGACTCTGCCTTTAGTCTCACATTTTGGCTTTTCATTTTGTTATTTTCAGCTCTCTTTGAGCTTTGCTGATAATGAGTTTTGTGGATATCACTAAATGTCAGTGAGCTGTGCTGTGGACAATCTTGGTAATTTCTGGAGTATTTCTCAATATACATGTTGTAAGGGGACATCCAGTTCAATCTTGTCAGTCTGGGTCCTCTGACCAGAGGGAGCCCAAGAACAGAGTCTAAATTACAATTAGTGGCAATCAGCCACAATGATATACTCTGTTATTCTCTCGGCACAGACTTTTAGTAGGCCCGATCAAGTGCTCAAAGACTATCTTTGAGCACTTGGGACCTCCCTGTCACTCTGGGTGGCTTACTGGGTTGTGTTCTCTCCTCTGATTACTGGAGACCAGGTTTCATGCCTTCTCTGTTATATGCACTTGAGTACGAAAAAAATGAACATTTATGAACATTTTTAGAACATTTTGTTTGGTTGACCTAGCAGTAAATTTACACAATTTATTTACATGCAGTTTACACAAATGTAATAAATTACTGACAAATCGCACCCAGTAGTAGTTTACATCATGAATAAATCAATTATATGTTGTTCTTTTTCCATAGGTTCATGAAGAAAGGCCAACATGTCCAATCAGGGTTTGTCGAAACAGCGAACTAACATGATGAAAAAAAAAAAAAAATCCAGGTGCAGTGTAGTTTTTGAGAAGCAGCCACACACAGTGGATGGGATTATCATCCACTTTATCCATTTTCAACAAAGTTGCAAGTTATTTCATTTCATCATAAACTCAGTATAACTTAAAAAAAAAGAAGACTATTCTGTGAATATTACTGAGTGTTAACTAGATAATATTGTAATACAAAAGAGAGTGGTGGGCTTGTGTTGGCTCATTGCGAGCTTTTTTTTTTTTCTTTTCTTAAACCGTTTTTTTTATTTTTTATTTTGCCTGGAATCTATTCAAGTGCCACTTTAATATAATTTTCTACAAGTATTGAGTTAAATTTCATCATTTTGAGTAAGATAATATACTTATGTTTGTTTTCCAGAATTTAAATGATGTTACAGAAGAAAAACAAACATGCTGTGTGAAAAGCTTTGAATTATTATTATTATTATTGTATTTTAATGATCATACATTTTGAGTATTTTGTTCAAATTTTTTATGCTTTTATTATTAATTTAAAAGCTCATGTGTTTTAATGCCAGTATTATAATTCTAGACTTATGTCTCATATGGAACTGATATGGAATTATGTGGTAAGCAAAAAAAAAAGTGTTAACAAAATGTTTCACATTTTAGATTCTTCAAAGTAGCCAGCGTTTACCTTGATGATGCTTTGCACACTATTGCCATTATCTTAACCAGCTTCATGAGGTAGTCACCTGGAATGCTTTTCAATTAACAGGTGCCTCGTCAAAAGTTAATGAGTGCAATTTCTTGCCTTTTTAATGTGTTTGAGATCAAACAGTTAATAGTACATAATAAACATACAGTAAATAGCCCTATTCCACAACTGTAGTAATCCATATTATGTCAAGAACGACTCAACTAAGTAAAGAGAAATGACATCCATCATTACTAAGACATGAAGTGTCTTTTAATTACTACAAATAAAGAAAAACCACTGAATTAGAAGGTGTGTCCAAACTTTTGACTGGTACAGTATACACACACAGTATCAGTTAAAAGTTTGGACACACTTACCCATGCCTAGTAATGAATAGTTGTAATTATGCACTGTTTCCAAATTGTATCCTGTGAATATGTCAAAAAGTATATATTTTTATTCTTAATGTATTATGGCCTGAGCTTTTTTAAAATTGCATTTTAATTTACTTGGCTTTATTTTTTAATTCATCTTTGCTTTTTTTTAACTAACTAAGGAGTATTTTCCAATGAATTGTGTGAGTGTTTTTAAAGCATGATGCCTATAAATAAAAACTTTTTTCCCCCAAACAGTCGTTATTGTCCTCATTATCAGACATGACTAAGGTTTAACTCATTAAGGTTTAATCACTGCTGATTGGCTGTATGTAAAATACAAGATGGAAGTTTTAACGTTAGACGGCCTTCCGATTTCATAAAATTGGTGAAATTTAGTTCCTTCTGAAATTTGGTCATTGTGATGTACTTTATTTCTACAATATATATTAAAAAAAAAAACTAGATAGAACTCGACGCCAATGGTGTCTATGGGGTTGCCTCCGCCTGGTAGACTACACACCTTATTAAGTTATGATTTGGGGATGAACATTTGACCTCACAGTAATCTTGACCTGGTGAAATTACTTGTATTAGCCTTGGAGGCAGTTTTCGGACAGAAATTTGACCTCACAGTGACCTTGACCTTAGACCTTTTGATCTCAAAATCTAAATCAATTCATGTTTGTCCCAAAGCGCACAAATGGTGAAAGTTTGGTGAAATTCCTTTCATTAGCCTTTGAGATATCATGTCCACAAGGTTTCAGGACGGACGCATGGACAACCCGAAAACATAATTCCTCCTCCACCTTAAGGTGGTGGAGGCATAATAAAAAGGTTATTCTGTGGCTGGGAAGTTATTTAATTTGAGATTATTCCCTAGCAAATTATGTGCATGAAACCGCTTGCTTTGTGCAGTCAAGCAGACAGAGGAAGTCGATTGTGTGCATTCGCAGGTTTACCGCCTTCTTCCTTTCCTCCTTCTTTTGGGTTTTACCGCAGCTGGCACCCAGTGTTGCATTACTGCCATCTACAGGTTTACCTGTACATCATTCTGTCGCTAAATGAACAGCTGATCACACCGAGGTGCTCGCTGACCACTGATATTTATTAGTTTGGTCCTGCGTTTCCTTTCTTTTGCAACATAACATCTTTTCTTCTTACTTTCCATTACTGTAGTCAGTCTTTCACATTTCATTTGCACACTCATGTCCACCATTGTTCTCTCCTGTTTCAAATTTGTATCCCACAATGCCTTGTGAGAACAGGGAAAGCCCACCATGTGATGCATAACGTTGTATTTTGAATTGGGTCATGATCAAGCAAGAAAAAAAAATAGCTGAGAATTTACAGCCACATGGCACTAAATTCATTAAATTGTCCGATTTAAAAAAAAAAAGCCTAATAAAATTGGAAGTCTGTGATTTGAATTCAGTAGCTTTTGGTTCATGAAACAAAAATAATTGGATATTAGGGAAAATTCTTTTAATGACCGAAACTTGAAAAATCTGAAAGGCAGTCTACTTTTAAATGGAAGTCTGGAAATGTATGTGTGTTTGTTTTCAAAATGATTGGTCCCTTTGTGTCATAAGACATTTTGCACAATAGGGCAAAAAGAGACAGTGTCGAGTGATAAATAAGAATAATGATCATAAACATTTCAAACATTTAAAAATATATTTTAACCTTCATCTTCATTAGCATTATGACATGAAGAGTTCACTCTTATTTTTTCTTCAGCTTCAACATGTGAAATGATGAAAGCCAGAGGTCAGTAATTATGCCCAAGGTTTTGGGGAAAGTTTCTGGAGCTAATGGAATACTGTGCTCCCACCTTACTGCAATAACCATAATTTTTTTTTCGCGGTCCGGTTTCCATCAAATCCTGCGCTCTGATTGCCTGGCAAGCAGGTCCGTATCCAATGATACGGACCCCAGTTACAGACCCTGGATTTGGACCTCTGGCTACTTGCTCATTTACAACAACAGCAGATATAGTCGCAATTTTTGTCGACATTTATTTTCGCGTTTCTCAGGAGAAAAGCATTCATTTTATATCATGGATAGTGATAACGACAGTGTTCACAGCATATATGAGTTTTACTACCCTGATGAAGACGAAATAAAAGAAAACATTTCAGGAGAAAGCTAAAAACCTGTAACTGTTACTAATGCCGAGCAAAAACATGGTTGAATCCTGAATGACTCAATTTTGTATAAATAGGGGACTACATAGGTGGCAAAATGTATTTTTTTCCGTGCCATGGAAGTGCACTTGTATACTGAGGAGGAAGCCATTTGCATTACAGTTGTGAATAAGGATTCAAAATGGCGGCTCGCCTCGGCTTGGTTTTCCCTTTCGGCCGCTCTCGTTTTCTGTTAGAATTTGATCGATAAAAAAAAATGTATATATTATTTACCAGCTTAAGGTCAGTCCATATGGTGAAATACCATAACCTCGGTCATGGTATTTCACGAAATGAACCTCCCAGCTGGTAAATAACATATGTCTTATCACCTCCCAAACAATCAGGCAAACAGAGGTTTCTGCTAACCAAATAGTGTAATATACAAAAAGCTAAATAAAGGTCTTATAAAACTATATCAACCTGTAATAGCTAGAGTGGAGGCCAAAAGATTATATGCACATAGGCTAAAGATATTCAATCTCAATTTTTCCACATTCAAGTTATTTCTTTTTCCAATTCAGTAAGAACATCTATTTATGATTTTGGGGGAAAATCATTATTCTGCTTCTGTTTTATTTTGAATAGTATTCACTAAAAGAGTGATGTGTATAAAAAGAATGTGTCATTATTGCACAGCATAGGTTTGTTCATCAAGAAGAAAGAAGTCATTCACTTGTGTAAATCATCTTATTCACTTCTTAAGTCATTTGCTAATTAAACAACACAAAGCTGATGAATAGAAGAATCACGTCATGTATGGACCTGCTATTGGTCTAATCTTTGGTCAGGTTCTCTTCCAGCAAAT
>JAPEKM010005682.1:0-14511 GCA_027575975.1 Cathorops multiradiatus
AAAGGAGGGGATATTGTCAACCAAAGCACACAAATAAGAACCTGGATGAGAGTGAAGGCAAGGACACTGAGTCTTTGTTGTGGAGGCCCAAACCATTTCATGACATTACTGCCTGGAAGTGTAGCTCTGAAAGCCACCAACACCACAATTGTTTTCCCCAGTACACAAGAGATGCAAAGGACGAAGGTGATCCCAAACATTGTGTGGCGCAGCATACAAGACCACTCAGAGGGTTGTCCAATGAAAGTCAATGAACAAAGGAAACACAGAGTCAAGGAAAAGAGCAGCAGGAAGCTGAGCTCGGAGTTGTTGGCTTTGACTATTGGTGTGTTTTTATGTTTAAAGAATATGCTTGCAATTACCACTGTCATAAATGCACCAGAAATTGACACTGCTGTTAATAAAATCCCCATAGTTTCTTCAAAGGACAAATATTCAGTTTCCTTCTTTACACATTTATCTTTGCCTGAATTTGACCAGTAATCTTGCTGGCATTGTTTACATTTAATAGAATCTGTCCCAGACAGACATTGAGAGAGAGAGAGAGAGAGAGAGAGAGAGAGAGAGAGAAAATAAGAAGGAAATAACACTGAATTTATTTACATGTAATGTCTTTTTTTTACCATTGCAAAAATTGTTAACTCCGTCATTATTTTATTGCTATTTATTTATACATGATCTTAAGAATATAAATTGTGTTTTTTTTGCTTGTGTTTGGTTCAGGAATTTTTTGGATTTTTTTACCTGTCTTATTGCTGATCTCTCCATCAGCACATGGTATGCAGTCAAAACAGCAGATCGGCTTTCCTTTCTGCACAGCCTTTCTTGTGCCAGGGGGGCAACTCTCACTACATATGGACTTTGGCACCTATGACCAAGGCAAGAGTCAAAAGATGCTGGTTTCATCAAAAATTCATTCAGCATACATAAACCAATCACTGCAATACATAAACCAAGGTCCAATAAAAAGCACTAAAATGAATTCAACTGAATTATCTACTAGAAGCACAGAGCACAAAAACACCCTCTCATACACTTAACAACATAAAAATCTCCCAACATACACAACATTTGACACCAAGTCACATATTTGTCCAAATATGCACCTGATTTATATTTTGTGCCCAGACAATGGAGGTCATATTTACTGCTAATCGATCCTTAGCAGGCAGACCGGAGTCATACAGACCAACTTTGACAAATTTATATTGATGCTCAGTATTCTTTTGCCAATTTATTATTTCATATCTTGCTGGAGGATCACCATTCTTATCAAAATAAACCTCTTCGCCTTCCTTAGTCGTGAAACGCACTTTTTTTAGGTGTTCTAGAAACTGATGGGAAAAATTAGAAATCAGTCTTCCATGCTATCTAAATATGAACATACATACAGCTGTCTACAAATCTGCTTTATCACACTCCTAAACAAATAATATTTAATTGACTTCAGAAAAATAATGCATTTCCATCTATGCTAAATTTTGACTGGGTTTATATTACTACAGCTTGTTCATACAAAAGCTTAAAATACAAAAATATGCCTTGAAAATATTGTTAACTCACTGTGAAAGGATCAGGCTGCTTCTTTATAGAACATGTTTGTTTGCAGTCAAGAAATTCATGTAGTGCATGGGCAACCG
Source organism: Cathorops multiradiatus (assembly GCA_027575975.1). Lineage (NCBI taxonomy): Eukaryota > Metazoa > Chordata > Actinopteri > Siluriformes > Ariidae > Cathorops > Cathorops multiradiatus. The sequence continues at coordinate 1,641 of JAPEKM010005682.1, forward strand.
CATATACTCCTTTATATACATTACTGAAAATAGGCATCAAGGACATGTCAGTGAATGTGTTTGCTACCTCAGAGACTTCCTCTTCTCCTGTGCATACTGGTATGCTCTCTGAATTATTGTGCACTGTATGTGTACAAGTAAACAGAGCTTCCCAGAATTTCCTAAAAATGGCTCTCCCAACAACTTTCAGTGGTTTTATATCTAGAATGAAGTCCTTCAGACCTGTTACTGTTGTTTTAGGAATCGCTAGCCCGATGGCTCCTTGCAGTATATTGTCCTTGTCCAATGTAGCTACTTTTAGATCAGCGATCCATGCCTCACTTCCCACCCACTGGAAGCCAGTGATGTTGTGTTCAGAAAGTACATGAAGCAATATCTCCAGGTCCCAGGGAGTGACAAAACCCACAATCACTCGAGAAGTGGAACTTTTAATTTGCTCAATAATTCTCAACACTTTTTCTTGCGAATAGGTTCTAAAAAATGGAAGTGAATATTCTAAACATATGCCCAGTTGTGCTGCAATTTTTGAAAATGTGGCCATCCCAGAATTACCATAATCATCGTCTCTTCTTATTGCTCCCACCCAGGTCCAACCAAAGTGCCTGACCATCTCTGCAAGTGCTAAGGTCTGGTAATAATCACTGGGAATAGTGCGCAGAAACGAAGGATATTTCCTTTTATCACTCAGGCACTCACAGGTAGAATAGTAACTGATCTAAAATTAGATTCACATAGTTGTATCAGACATAACAATCAGTATTTTTTCTACTGCTACATAACAAATGTTAGCTATAAGTGAGCTGCAAAATAACCTTCTTAGATTTCTGTACATATTATTTTATAATTGAAATATAAATACTTAAGTAAATACTTTCTTACTAAGGGTATGCTGAAAGGTCCAATACTCTTTGCTATAGCCATGGACACTGATGAATATGTCTCTCCTATTATGGTTTGCACGTGGGCTGGTTTTGTGCAGATCTGATCTGAGTTCAAGTTATCATATCCATTCAAAAGCATCATTGCTCCTTTCACACCCAGTGCTGCTGAATTACAAGTGTCAAAGATTTTGTAACCCAGTGAAACACCAGGCAGTAATGAAGAACTGTTGTTAATCTCCTCGATTGCAAAGATCAATGTCTGTGAATACTGGAAAGCTCTGAACTCCACACTTGTTTAAAATAATAATAATAATAATAATAATAATAATAATAATAAATATAGAGTATATATAGAGTATATGCATTTACATTGCTCTATATGTCACAAAATTACTACTGACATAATTGGCAGTTGTTGGGTACATTTTTCAGTTAATGTTTATTTTACTTACCCCTTGCAATTTATTGCAGGTATGACTGAATAGGAAGAGTCAATTGTCTCCCATTTATTATGGAAGGAGAAAATTCCTCCAACTATCAAGTCACCATCTTTCCATAGTTGTGGGTATGCAGGTTCTCCAAGCAAGCTGCAAGTAGTGTCATGTGAACTGGAGGAATTGATCATGGCTATTATTATATGCAAGACAGTAAAGATTGACTCCATCTATGTGTGCAGCTCTGGAAGCTATCGAGAAAAAATAGAACAAATGAGATAATGAATGTGACCTTGGTCTCATTTGTTAGCTCACTGAACAACAATCATCGAGGATATTTATGCCGAAGTAAATGCAAATTCTTGATAGGAAAATTATTCATGTGGGTCACAGCCAAAGGAGGTGTGGCATGTTTCTAATCTGAAAGAATTGTGCCTTGCTGTCCTTTTTTTTTTTGTCACCTGTTTTCTTTAAACTATTGTTCAAAACATATTTATTAATATTAAATATTTTTAAATTAATTGTTGAAGGTAAATAGTTCTATTGAGTACAATAGGCTGGTGATACCATAAGGTGAAAAAATGAGTCTTCGATCAGTCAAATGCCATGAGTAAGTTTTATCTATGGTGATAATGCAGAGATTGAGATGGATGGTGCCGATAATCAAAGCGATCAGCATTTCCTAATTGAAACTTAGGTTTTTTGACAATTTGGCAGTAATGCTATTCACCATAATTGGGTTCAGTTATAAATAGTGAAGTAAGAGCAGAAGTTTACATCTGATCGAATTTCAGTGAAGTAAAATGTGTAGTATTCAGAACTATATAAATAAGAACATGTAAAAGTTTGACCATGTAATGACCATTCTGTGCAAACACTATTGAACATTAAATCTCAGAAGATCAACAGTTTCTGAAATACTCAAACCAACCTTCTGGCACCAACAACCATATGGTCAAAGTCTGATATTTGATTGGTATATTGCATGAATGAGCAGGTGCTCCAAAAAATTGCCACTGAGTGTATAGTGTGCAATGTGCATTTCACATGAGCTATGAACCACAACTGTGCAGTGTGACATAGCAAATAAATTCACTGCTGAACACAGGCACCCCCCAGAAAAGGTGCAAATAAAATTTTTTTCACCCTCTGGTAAAAAGAGGGTCAGGAGAAAAACCACAAATTGCTGACCATTGAGATGGTAGCCACTTGGCATTGATTATTTGTTAGTAATCTCTGAAAATTTGCTTGTTTTATTAATCATTATTTATTTATTTGGTAAAGTGGCTTACTCTCAGACCTGACTCATCAGTATCTCTGTTTGGAAGTTAAACTACAGCAGAATCATAGTGCGCACCAGGTGGCCTTTGATAATAGATGGATGTAAAAAAGAAGAGATTTTCAATGGAGGAACTAAGGGTTTAGTGTTGTGTTCTGATAATCAAAGTGAATGATGCAGGCATCCTGAAAGTTCAGATTGCACTTTCTTAAAAAGAAGAGAACTTTGAATAACAGTTAATTCCAGGTCCTCTTATTCAGCTGACCCAAAAATTTGTGCAGGTACGAGTGGAAGGCACCTGGCAGAGAAGATTAGGCAAGCCAGTCTTGGGGCTGGGTTTGCACCAGTGAGTCTGAAATTGTACCACAGTGGCTGGTGAAACATTCATAGTTCGTCTGCAGATTTAGGATCCTTTTCAATTGTTGGAATGTTTCACTGATGCTCATTAATTCTTCCTTCACTCCTTGTTTATGATAAAATGTTTAACATTACAAGACAATTTTTGAGCTTTCATGAAATAACTGTTGGGGTTATTTGAATATTCAAACCAGTTGTTTGAATATTCTGCTGTTATTGTCAAGCAGATGTGGCAGTCTAGGTCATGGGACATATAACACTTTGTAAAATGAATGTGGAAAGAAATTCTCGAAAGCAAAGTTGCTTTAAAAAATAGTTAAAATAAAATGTATTTGGGCACTGTCATGCCTTAGAATGGGAAGAGTGGCAGGAAACTGGCAGGCAACTAATGAGTGTTGACACCTTTGAGTGTGGCAAATGAAAATCATTACATACACTCTTGTTGTTTCAGAAAGAGGTGGAAGACAGGCAACTTCCCCATGCAGTTTGATAAGTTGGACCCAGTCTGTGTCAGTAAACTGACTGGAGACGAGCAGACTACAAACTTGGACAGCTCGGACTACAACTCCCAGAACACCCAGTGCCCTCTATTTTCTGCCTCTGACTCTCAGCTGATATTAATTTCCTCATCACCTGTCTCATTATTTAAACCCCAGTCACACAAACACAGGTTGTGAAGTATTGTTCTGTTTTTTCCTGACATGCCAAGCCTTGTTATTCTCTGACTGCCTTTCTGCCTGTTTGGCCTTTGCAAGTGTTTTCTCGTTTCCTCGATTTATGTTTTGCCCACGTTACTCTATTTGCCAATCGCCCAACCCGAACTTGTTCTTTGACTATGATTCCTATTTCTCATTTTGGCTTGGTTTGCTATTCTAAAGCTGTCTTCTGCCGCACTTACATCTGTAACTGCCTGCATACTCACACAATACTTCACCAGCATGGATGTAATGGAGGATCACAAATAGACGGCTCTCGATGCACAGCGTTGAATGCTATAGGCAAACATCAACAGAAGCTCGCTGATCTGAACACCGGGATAATGCAGCTAGCAACTGTCATGTTGCAGGCCCTCCTAGTGCACACTGAATCTCCTCCTCGCTCGGCGTTGCAACTCCCCGTTCCTGAAAAGTTCACTGCCGACCCCTCCACAAGTAAGGGCTTGTTACAATGCTCATTGTATTTCGCCACCATGCCAGATATTCCGGAAGAACACTAACTAGCAATATTTCTGTCTCTCCTCACCGGTAAAGCACTCTGCTGGGCTACAGCCATCTGGAACAAGGGGGAAAGCCAACAGGGTCATATGAACAGTTCCTCTCCCTATTCAAGAAGGTGCTCGATCATGATTCCAAGGGAATTGAAGTTGGGGAAAGCCTTCTCACTAACTCATGAGGCACCAGAAGTGTCGCAGAGTAAGCCCTGGATTTCAGGACTCTTGCAGCCTCCAGTGGATGGAACGACCCAACACTCAAAACGGTCTTTCGACAGAGACTGTGCCCTGAAATACTCAGTGAGCTGGCATGTAGGGATGAGAAACTCTCACTGGACTCCCTGATCGAACTGGCCATATGTCTAGACTAACAAGGCTTGTACATACCAAGCCTTGATATTCTCTGACTGCATTTCTGCCTGTTTGACCTTTGCTAGTGTTTACTCGTCTCCTCAATTTCTGTTTTGCCCATATTACTCTGTTTGCCGGTCGCCCAACCCTAGCTTGTTCTTTGACGACAGTTCCTGTCTCTCATTTTGGCTTAGTTTGCTATTCTAAAGCTGTCTTCTGCCACATGTACATCCATAAGTGCCTGCGTACTCACAGTTCGGAGAACACTCTAATCTGTCTCTGCATTTCTTCTGGCAGATCCTGGTAACAGTCATGTCCATTTAGGAGATGTGGACTAGCTCCAGTGCAAATTAGGTTAATGACTATTAACTCATGCAGACTCATAGACAGAAAATCTGCATGAAAGTTGCTGGAATTTCACTCCTGTGGTGTTACTTCAGGACAGCATCGGATAGCCAGACAGCAGACAACTCTGATCTGAATTCACATTTCTTCTGACACATTCTCACAATCAACTCCACTGAGGAGATTTAGGCCATTCAGTATGTGTTTACTTTATGTGTATATCAGTCTGTTACTTATTTGCCTGTGTGAAGTCTGTACATTTGTGGATGCAACTCTTACACTGCCAGCTTGGATAAACTTTTCCTGCATCTATAGATGCAGTGGATTCAGGTTACAGATACAATAATAATTAAGCAAAATTAATTTATACTTAGGAGGTAACCAATATGCCCAATTATTTTGTATATAGAAATGGGTTGTTACTCAAGATGGTGGTGCGCACAGATGCAGCAGCCCGTTGAAGACCCAATAACTTGGTGTTTTTAAATATTTATTTGTCTATGTCTACATGTTCATCAATACAGTGTCTTGCAAAAGTATTCATCCCCCATTTGTGTTTGTCCTGTTTTGTCAAATTACAAGCTGGAATTTAAATGGATTTTTGGAGGGTTATCATGATTTGATTTACACAACATGCCTACAACATTAAAGGTGAAAACTGTTGGTTTATTGTGATACAAACAATAATTAAGATGAAAAAAAAAAAACAGAAATCTGGAGTGTGTATAGGTATTTATCCCCCAGAGTCAATACTTTGTAGAGCCAGCTTTTGCTGCAACTACAGCTGCAAGTCTCTTGGGGTATGTCTCTATTAGCTTAGCACATCTTTCCACTGGGATTTTTGCCCATTCCTCAAGGCAAAACTGCTCCAACTTCTTCAAGTTAGATGAGTTGTGTTGGTGGACAGCAATCTTCAATTTATGCCACAGACTCTCAATTGGATTGAGGTCTGGGCTTTGATTAGATCATTCCAAGACATTTAAATGTTTCCCTTTAAACCACTCCAGTGTAGCTTTAGCAGCATGTTTAGTGTCATTGTCCTGCTGGAACAAAAACCTTCATCCCAGTCTCAATCCTCTGGGTGACCCAAACAGGTTTTCCTCCAGAATTACCCTGTATTTAGTGTCATCCATCTTTCCTTCAGTCCTATCCAGCTTTCCTGTCCCTGCAGATGAAAAATATCCCCACAGCATGATGCTGCCACCACCATGATTCAGTGTAGGAATGGTGTTCTCAATTTGAAGTGTTTGTGCCACACACCGCATTTCCCATGATGGCCAAAAAGATCAATTGTAGTCTCATTTGACCAGATAATATTTTTCCATGTGTTTGGGGAGTCTGCCACAACCTGCTGGGCAACCTCAAATTGTGTTTTCTTCAGCAATTAATTTTTTCTGGCCAGTCTTCCATAAAGCCCTGCCCATTCTGTGGAGTGTACAGCTTAAAGTGGTCCTATGGACAGATACTCCTATCTCCACTCTGGCTCTTTGCAGCTCCTTCAGTGTTATCTTTGGTGTCTTTGCTGCATCTCTGATTAATGACGTCCTTGCCTGGTCTGTGAGTTTTGGAGGGCGACCTTCTCTTCTCAGGATTGTAGTGGTGACATATTCTTACCATTTTGCTAAAATGGATTTATTGGTGCTTCCGGGGATATTCAAAGTTTGGGATCTTTTTTATAACCCAACTGTGGCAGCAGGAGCGTGGCCAAGTGTCAGTCTGTGAATGGAGGGCAGAGTCAGGGAAGGTAAGTGGTGGAATCATTGTACCTGATGGGAATTAACCTGTGTTTATGTGTCTTCCACAGTGACTGTGCCCTTTAAAAGGAGAGAGAGAGAGGAGAGAAAGGGAGCTCTCTCCCCAACCAGAACTCTTGTGTGTGTGCATGTGTGGCTGGGAGAGTGTGAAAAGCTGAAATGCTAAAAGTAAAAAGAGTTTTTGAGAACTCAGTTCTGGCCTGCAGTGCTTTTGTGCTCCACACACCTGGTCAGATACTACAGTGGTTCCGAAATTCAAGAAGGAGTGCAGAAGGAAACAGCCACATATAGTCCTCCCCCTTCAAGGACCTGGACCATGCCCTTGCCACAGCCCAACAGAGCCAGCACCAGGCACTGATCGCTCTCTGGAAGAAGCAGAAGCAGGAACAATGGTTCAAAGCCCTGGTGCTGGTGCAACAGGAAGATCTCCAGGCATTTTAGCACCTGCTCGCGTCGGCGGGGTCCATGATCACCACCACCGCGGACCCTCCCCACCTCACCCTAACAAAGATGGGTCTGCATGATGACCCCAAAGCCTTCCTCACTCTTTTTGAGCAGGCAGCAGAGGCAGGGTGTTGGCCAGTGGAACAGCTCATGGTGCACCTCCTCCCCCTGCTAACAAGCAAGGTGCAGCTGGCCGCATGGCAGCTCCCCACCAACAGTCAGCTGGTCTACACAGACCTCTGCAGGACTGTCCTCCAATGCATGGGTTGCACCCCAGAACAGCAAAAGCAGCGCTTCCGTGTGCTGTGCCTGGATGAGGTTGGCCGGCATTTTGCATTTGGCCAGCAACTCTGGGATGCCTACCAGCGGTGGCTGAGGGCCAATAACTGTGATGCCAAGGGAATCATTGATCTGGTGGCACTGGAACAATTAATCACCCGACTTCCGGAAGGAACAGCGGAGTGGGTCCAGTGCCATTGCCTGGTGTCGGTGGATCAGGCCATTGAGCTGGCGGAGGGCCATATGGTGGCCATTCTGATGGCAGGACAGTGTGTCTCCCCTTTGTCCCTCTCTTCTCTTTCTCCATCTACCTCTTTTTTTTTTTCCTTGCCCCATTCCCCCACTGCGGAGGCAGGGGCTGGCTCCACCCCAGCTGGCCCGCTGCACCTGTGGTGCCCTACCATTTCCTACTTCCTTGTCTGTGTCTTTCCCCACTCAGGTGAGTGATCTCCAGAACACTGGGGCAGGGAGAGAGCCTGGGCTAGTATGCAGGGTCACCTCCAGCAACAGTGCTTGGTGATGGAGGTGGGCACGGTGGTCCACATCCCCGATGCGCAGGGACCACCCTTGATTGGGCCAGAGTGTATCACATACCAGTGAGTATCCAAGGGGATACGTATCAGGCTTTGGTGCACTCTGGCTGTAATCAGACCTCAAGCCACCAAAGCCTGGTGCAAAATGAGGCATTGGGAAGATCACAATTGGTGAAGGTGTGTGTGCACAGGGATGTTCACAACTACTCTTTAGTCTTGGTCCACATTCTATTTCAAGGGGAAAAATTTAGTGTAAACGCGGCGGTTAATCCTCGCCTAACCCACTCGATAATTTTTGGGACTGACTGGCCAAGATTTCAGGAGTTAATGATGCATTTAGTGAAGAGTGGGTCCTTCCATAATTCAATGGGGGGAGGTCCCTGAGTGGCATTGGTGGGAGCTGCTGTTACAAAGCCGTTTGTGTCATCACCGTGTCAGAATAAGGAGCAGCAGGCTCCTCGTTCCTTTCTTGGGGATTCCCTCATGGATTTCCCATTAGAGCAGTCATGAGACAAGACTCTGTGGCATGTGTTTGACCAAGTGAGAGTGATCGATGGTCAAACTCTCCAGCCAAGTGTCACCCCGTCCTTCACCTATTTTTCCATTATTAAGGATAGATTATATCGAGTGACGCAGGACACTCAGATGAAGGAACAAATAACACAGCTCTTAATCCTAAAGAGCTGCTGGGAATTTATATTCCAGGTGGCTAACTTTAATCCTATGGCTGGACACTTGGGGCAGGTTAAGACGCTAGTCTGAATAATGTCCCAGTTCTATTGGCCAGGGATTCGCGGCGATGTCCATAGGTGGTGTATGGTGTGCCATGAATGCCAGTTAGTAAATCCTGTGGCCATTCCAAAAGCGCCTTTGTGCCCTCTGCCATTAATCGAGACCCTGTTTGAAAGAATTGGAATGGATCTCGTCCGGCCATTAGATTGGCTCAACAATCAACATGATTGGATCAACATGAGGATATCACTTTATTTTAGTTCTGTGAACTATGCAACACGATATCTGGAAGCAGTGCCTCTTCGCAATATCTCAACACGTAGTATTGCAGAAGCACTTATCTGCATCATCTCCCGGGTCGGAATCCCCAAAGAGATTCTGACCGATCAAGGCACTATGTTTATGTCATGCACACTGCACGAACTATATGGGTTACTGGAAAATAAGCTTAACCACATCTGTGTTTATCACCCACAAACAGATGGCTTAGTCAAAGGGTTTCATCTCACCCTCAAAAACATAATTAGAAAATTTGTAAACGACGACACACGCAAGTGCGATGAATGGCTCGAGCCACTGTTATTCGCAGTGCAATAGGTCCCACTAGCCTCCACGGGGTTCTCCCCGAGGTCCCCATGGCATTGGCATCAGTGGTTCTGGAGAAGGCGGAGCTGAGGCTGGAGGTTCAAAAAAGAAAATTGACATTGCCCACTGCTCCGGTCACCTATGGAGACCACCTCTCCCAGACCCAGCTCACAGAGGTTGCCCAGTTGCAAACAGAGTTTTCTGACATGTTCTCACCACTGCCTGGCCACACCCACCTCATAGAACACCACATTGAGATGCACCCAGGGGTAGTAGTGCGCAGCCACCCTTACAGACTGCCCGGACACAAAAAAATGGTAGTTCGAGAATAACTTGATGCCATGCTCGAAATGGGCATTGTCAAGGAGTCCCACAGTGACTGGAGCAGCCCAGTGGTCTTGGTTCTCAAGGCTGATGGGTCAGTCCATTTCTGTGTGGACTATTGAAAAGTGAATGCAGTGTCTAAATTTGATGTGTACTCAATGCCTCATATTGATGATTTGCTTGATTGACTAGGCATGGCTCATTTTATTAGACACTGGATTTGACAAAGAGATATTGGCAGATCCCCTTGACTCTGCTATCCCAAGAGAAAATGGTCTTTTCCACACCATTTGGCTTACACCAGTTTGTCAAACTTCCTTTTGGGCTGCTTGGGGTGTCTGCTATGTTCCAGCAGCTTATGGACAGGGTCCACTCCCCCCACACCACCTACGCAGCTGCCTACTTGGACGAAATTATTATTTATAGTAATGACTGGCCGCGGCACTTGGAACACCTAAAGGCCGTCCTTAGGTCACTGAGGTGAGCAGGTCTCACAGTCAGCATGAAGTGTGCGATTGGGCAGATGTATGTATGGTATCTGGGTTTCCACTTGGGCAATGGGCAGGTGCGTCCCCAAATTAATAAGACAGCAGTGATTGGGGCCTGCCCAAGACCAAAAAGGGGGTGAGACAGTTCTTGGGGCTGGCTAGCTACTATCGTAGGTTTATACTTAATTATTCGGACATCACCAGCCCGCTGACTGATCTCACTAAAAAGGGAGCACCAGATCTGGTCCAGTGGACGGAGCAATGCCAGCGGGCTTTCTTGGAGGTAAAAGCTGTACTGTGTGGGGGGCCACTGTTACACTCCCCTGATTTTTTTCTCCCCTTTATTTTGCAGACAGATGCATCAAACAGAGGGCTGAGGGCTGTTCTGTCCCAGTATGTGGAGGGGGAAGACTGTCCAGTGCTGTAAATCAGCTGGAAGCTGTCGGTGCATGAGGGCAGGTACAGCACAATAGAAAAGGAGTGTCTCGCCATCAAATGGGTGGTCCTTGCACTCCGCTACTACCTGCTGGGGTGCCCTTTAACCTTCTGTTCAGACCACATGCCCCCGCAGTGGCTCCACCACATGAAGGATGCCAACGCACAGATCACCCATTGGTATCTGGCACTCCAGCCATTTAAGTTTGAGGTGAACCACAGGCCAGGGGTGCAGATGGTTGTGGCGGATTGCCTCTCCCATTAAGGGGGGGGGGGGTTGGCTACAGGCCGGATGGCTCCCCAGCCTGAGTCGGGCAGTGGGGGTATGTGGCAGCAGGGACATGGTCAAGCATCGGTCTGTGAATGGAGGGCAGAGTCAGGGAAGGTAAGTGGTGGAATCATTGCACCTGATGGGACTTAACCTGTGTTTGTGTGTCTTTCCCAGTGACAGCGCCCTTTAAAAGGAGAGAGAGAGCAAAGAAAGGGAGCTCTCTCCCCAACCAGAATACTTGTGTGTGTGTGTGGCTGGGAGAGTGTGAAAAGCTAAAAGTAAAAAGAGTTTTTGAGAACTCAGTTCTGGCCTGCCGTGCTTCTGTGCTCTACTTACCTGATCCATACTTCTTCACAACTTTGTCTCAGATCTGTTTGGAGTGCTCCTTGGTTTTCACGTTGCTTGCTTAGTAGTGTTACAGAAGAGTTAGGGTCCTTCCAGAGCACACTGATTGATACAGACATCATGTGACAGATCATGTGACACTTTGATTGCACACAGATGGATTTTAATCAACTAATTATGTGACTTATTAAGTGAATTGGTTGGACCAGCTCTTATTTAGGGTTTTCATACAAAAAAGGGTAAATACCTATGTACACTGCAGATTTCGGTTTCAATATTTAACAATCCTAATTATTGTTAATTATTGAAAAGGAAATCTGTTTCTATTGTTAATTATTGAAACATAAATCTTAATTTTTCAATAAATAACAATCTTAATTATTGGTTGTCTCACAAGAAAACAAAAATTTTCACCTTTCAAGTTGTAGGCATGTTGTGTAAATTAAATGCTGCTAACCCTTCAAAAATCCATTTAAATTCCATCTTGTAATGCGACAAAACAGGACAAACAAAAAGGGGGATAAATACTTTTGCAAGACACTGTATTATGGCACAATACATTCACCAGTTTCTGTTGAATATGAACAGAACAAGTGAAAACAGCTTGACACAAGAGCACAAGAGCAGAAACTTCAGAGCCTCTGCCAACGCCACCAGATCACATAGCTGAACTCAAGTGCCATTTCCTATGGGGAGAGGAGATGCTGCAGGTGTTTCATCCTTCCTCCCACCCTGGACCCCTTTCACTTTGCATATCAGGCCAACTGGTCCACTAATAATACAATCTCCTCTGCATTCCAGTTTGCCCTCTCCCATCTGGACAGAAAAGACTCACATTTGAGAATACTGTTTGTAGACGTTAGTTCAGCATTTATGAATGAATGAATGAATGAATGAATCCTTTATTGTCACTAGTCACAAGTACCAACAAAATTAGCCATCAACCCGTCCGTACATATACACATGCATACAATTGACACAGCGGGAGGAGACAGGACAGGAAGACAAGGATGAAAAATACAGGAGTAACATGAGGGGAGGGGAGGAGAAAATAAGCAACCCCCAGACTATGCTCCTGGGAGGAGTACAGTGTGGGACCATTAAAAAAACACCTTTAGCACATAAGCACAAAAATAACAGTACAATTTAAACATGACTTGGGACTTGAGGGGGAAGGGGGTGAGGGAGAGGGTGGAGGTACAGGTAACCCAGCACAAACAAGCATTCAAGTCCTGCAGCCAGGTGGTGCTTACCAACTTGTTACACTGGGGGTAAAAGCTGCGACCATGGAAAGATGGGGGAGGAATATGAGAGAGCCTAACAGCAGTGACCTCCAGGGGGGAATTGTTGCCCCAGCAATGGCCTTGTCCAAGGCCAGTGCTGTCTGAAGGAGCCGAAAGCAGAGAAGATTTGGATTGTTTGGTCTTGGGGTGAGTAGACACATTCCTTTACACGACTACTCTGTTTATCCATTCTGGTCTCCGAAATGAATTGAATCCATTTTCCTTTGCAAAGCCAAAATCTGCTCCATGATATTATCCATGTTGTGGTTCAAGTTCTGAATAGCCTGTTAGATAATTTTATAATTCCTATTGTTAATTATGATTCAATGTAATAATCATTCATTAATTCTATGAAATTGTATGAAACTGTTTTTCCAACTTCTCCCTCTGACCTTCACTTCCCTAACCTTTGCCATGTTCTTAGGGCAAAATGTTCCAGGCGCCAGATGTCTAGACTGTTTGCAAAAACACAATATCGGCAATATCAGAAATGTTTGCAAAACACGATATACAGATCATAACATATTTTCAGACATAAACA
>JAPEKM010006772.1:0-14296 GCA_027575975.1 Cathorops multiradiatus
ATTTTGTTCAAATTTACTAAGGATCTTATATCTGCTTTCACTGCTGGATGCTTTACATACAAGTTTCAGACAAAGGACATAAAAACTGTATAAGATTTATCACATCTTTTCCATATGGGAATGCCGTGCATCGGCTGTGTGTTCAGCTCGTCCTGAGCTTCCCGCCCCGAACCACCGCGCAGCCGCTTTATGAGCTGGAACCTGATTTACAAACTTGATTTCTCTGCCTTTTAAAGCAGAACCTTACGGTACTTTTACTTTCTTGAATTAACAAGTCATGCACTGAATGACAGCCACTCATAATATCTTGCTAGCACACAAGTTTGTTAAAAATCCCCAGTACCGTTCATTTAAAAATAAAAGTGTTAGAGTAAAACAAGCGCTGAATAAATGCCAGCACGCAAGCTAGCTATGCTAACCGCTAATGAGTTGGAGGGTGGTCTAATCAATTATCAAATACTTCGACTTTCGACCTGCCACCAATATAAAAACAAACGTAGTTAAAATATTGTCTTGTGAAGTGTGTATTAGTTGGGTCGCTGGCCTTACCTCCGCGCCTGCTCTCTCAGGGGCTTTAATCCGCAGGTGTCTCGGCGATGCTGAGGAGGAACACGCCGGGCCGGCTCAAAATGCTTCAGAAAGGAGGGGTCGTCTGAAAAGTGGGGTGCTTCAGCTTTTCTCTTTTAGCAGGTTTTATTTTATTTTTTATTTTATCTTATTCTATTTTATTTCTCCAATTTTGACTGATTTCAGAATAGTAAAGCTGAATGGGCAACTTTTTATGGCAGACATCATTCAGATGGTATGCGCCAAATGCAAAGGACAGGCCTCTTTAAGTCAGACCTTTACTTTTTCTTTATCTTTCATTGTTTTAAAACGGGCCCAGGATACCAATTCTGAGAAAATACATATGCATTGTAGTGATTTAAAATCATACATCATTTTAGTTAAGACAGTACTTGTTTGTTTGTTTTTTAGACAAGGTCAATGGATTACGTACCAATATAGGCTAACTAAAGAAAAAGAGTAACAATTCAAAAGAAAATATATAGAAGAGGAAAAAGAAAGAGAAACAACTTTGCCAAATTATTTTACTACATTAGTTTATTTATTTTGATACGTAACCTCCACTTTGCTATATTTCATATGTTTATACGGTACTTCTTACTCCATTACTACATTTGGCAGCTGGAGTAACTTAGATATCACTTATTTAGAAAGATATGAAAATTTAAAGCAGTTGTGCTGGTGTATTTCTACACAGCACATTGTGGTACTGCTGCTTTTGTGTATACACAGTAACTTCATCATCACTCGTCCCCCTACAAGGAAATAAACTCATATTTATTAACAGTGCAAACACCATTTAAAAACCATCAAAATATGAAGCAGGATAATGGAGTACAAGCATAAAGGAAGTAAAAGCTGTAGCTGCCTGCCAAATATATCATGTCAAAAGACAGTCAACAAGTTGTCCAGATAAAAACACCTCTCTGGAGGCAGTTGATTCAGGAAGGTAATGTGGCCTGGTGAAACCAGAACAGCATCAGGAGAGCCAGGGAGGGACAGGGGAGGAGATGGGGCTCCCTGGCTCTCCTTCGTCCTTCATTCATTTCCTAAAGGAGCTGTTGCACAAAACCCAGATTAAGCCAAGATTTTCCAGTTATCCTAGCTGAACTTGACCTTAATTGGGTTGCACAAAAGCAGGGATACATAAATTACCATGGAGATGTATTTTGTGCAGCTAGCCTGCTCCAGACAGCCAGGCTTGATTAATTCTGACCGCAAGCAGAAATATTTTATTTATTTTTATTTAACCAGATAAGAAACCCATTGAGATCAAGACCTCTTTCACAAGGGTGACCTGGCCAAGAAAGGCAGCAGCACACGTCATGGTGATCAAGACAGACAGACAGACAGACAGACAGACAGACAACAATAACAAACAAGCAGAAAAAATCAAACATAAAACATTAAAATAGTAAATAAACATGTTTTACAGTTTAACAGTCCTCTGTAGTTTTGTAAAGATTTTCTGGTGATAGTAGCTGTTACCTGTGCAGACTGCTGGATTCTCAGCACTGCACAGCATGGAGCCGCCCCTCCACCATTCCACAGATGGTCTGTGTTCAGCTATGGTTTTTCACATTTGGCATGTTCTTATATTCTATTGGAGATGCAGAAAATCTGGATTAAGGTGCTATGTGCCACTCCATCACATCTGTGTATTTGGTGTCTCATCACCTTCCCTGGCCACAAAAGAATCTGACACATAAAAAGGGAATTCTGTGCGATTCCCAGTAAAATTACAGAATGTAATGAGTGTTACATTAGAACAGTCACGATAGGATATTCATTGTTTTGTGCTATAGCTTTCCCTTAAACTGGACTGCATTAACTTTCACTACTCACTTACACGCACATAAATATGTGGAGGCAAAGGGTAGTGCTGCTCCAAAGCTCTCTGCCCCAGGTCAGGGTGCTCCTGCTTCACACACACCCAAAACTGTGTGAGTGTGGATGTGGCAAACTTCATCTGGAGGCCACAGTCAGATGACACTTCCAAGAGTATTTTGCAATCAGTGACAGGTAGCTTGATTCTGTTTGCTTCAGACAATAAAAATGGGTTCCTGAGCCAAGCCAGCTGTGCAGATTTCTCCTCTATGTCAGGAAAGTAGGAATGAAAATCTCTGTTCAGATCCTCAGAGAAAATCATCGATGTGAGGAAAGCAGGTGAAATTTCCCTGTGCACAGGCCCTAATCCACAGCTCTGCCTTCTTCAAGAAGCCACCCACCTTGTCATACAGGTTTGAAATTTTGGTGTCCTTGTGTCCTCATGTAACACAGGGCTCGTTTTCTTGGACACCAATGCCTCCCTGTGTGTCACACAATGAGTCCACTTAACATTGGGATTTTGAGTCCTACAAGTCCTCTCACACTGCCCTTCATTGATGCTGCTGTGTCCGTGCAGATGCTGTTCAAGGCAGAGCCTCCACACACAGTGGCATGGCCACCACAGATCTCCAGTCACAGCACACTCCAGGAACACCAGGTGAGGCAGTTACTGAAGACTGTGAACACAAGGAAAGCAGCCAGACCAGATAGTGTACTCGTAAACGTACTCTGTGCCTGTGCTGACCAGCTAGTGGGAGTCCTGACCAGGTTGTTCAACCTCTCACTGTCACAAGTTACCATCCCCCTGTGCCTGAAGTCAGCTACCATTATCCCTGTCCCAAAGTGTCCCAATGACTACAGACCTATTGCCTTAACATTAGTAATCATGAAATGCTTTGAGAGGCTTATCCTGCACCACATCAAGGCGCGTCTAAGGAGATGGTGATAAATTTCAGGAAACACAAGGGGGAACGAGCTCCACTGAGCATCAACAGGGACTATGTTCAGCAGGTGTCCTCCTTCATATTCCTTGGGACACATATAGCCAAGAACCTCTCCTGGACTGCCAACACATCCACAGTGGTAAAAAAAAGACCTGGCAGCGACTCCACTTCCTAAGGATACTTAGAAGGAATCATCTGGAGGAGAAACTGTTAGTGGTCTTTTACCGCAGTACCATCGAGAGCGTCCTGACGTACTGCATTATGGCTTGGTATGCCAACTGCACTGTGGGAGACAGAAAGAACCTGCAGAGGGTCATTAAGACTGCACAGCATATTACTGACAGTCCCCTACCCTCGCTAAAAGACATCACCAGCATGCAGTGTCTTAGGAGACCTAGGGCAATCACTGCTGACCCCTCACACCCAGGGCAGCACCTGTTGAACCTCATTTGACAAAGGCACAGTCTTTAATTTCTCTACTGCATTTTTGTCCAGCATAGTCTCAGCCAGCACAACAGCAGCTGGAAGGAGCAGGTCTTCACCTATAGAGAATGGTTTCTTGGCTTTAACTATGAGCAAAGACACCACATATGAGCCCTCCAGGGCTTTGGCTGATGTTGTGGAGGCATTCTGCATCGTGTCTTGAGAATCTGAATTCTGAAAGTTTCCTTTTAAAAGCTCAAATGGCTTACCAACATGACATAGATGCTTTGTCTTGAGGTGACAAACAGAAAAAAAAACATAATGCTTTGGTGTGGATTGGAGCTTGTGGACGCAAATCCCATTACGACATATTCTTGCGAATACTGTCAGAATTTTGGGGGCTGTGATTTTGCCTTCTTTGTCACTTGCCCCTCTGTGTTCTCAGCAGCACTGCTGCTATGCTTTAACCAGGACTTGAGTTGTCATGGCAGCAGGTGATGTGGCACATGCCAGCTTGGGTCAAACCATCCTGGTATGGAAGATAATCTGATTTATTTAGGATAATGAAACTGAATAGCCTACTGAATATAAAATTCAGTTTATGAACGTGTATAATACTTTTTAAGTTATCCTGGATATCTAATTATGCAGTCCGCAGGAGAAAGCCCCATTAGATGACAATTTACTGATCTTGAATAACTTGTGATATTGTGATATTTACTGGTGCAGTGTTTTGCATACCCGCCTGGTGTAAACCACCTACCTCTGAATCTGTGATGCATCTGGTTACATAATTCAGGCATCCTACATAATACGCTATTGGGTCTTATCAATGATGTTGAAACTTAGAAGTCCAAAGTGCCTCAGCAGTATTCAAAGTAACGTATGTATGTACTTGACTCATTAAGCTGCAGTGCAGCCATAAAGTGCTGTTTTTGTGTGCTCTATTTGTAAACTCAAAGTGTTACATCAAAGATTGGTGTAATTTATTAACTTCACTGAAGTAAAAATTATGCTAAGGTTGTGTCAGTTAAAGTTTCCTGGGTTACTAAGGATTCTGTGTTGAAATCAGTTTAACACAACAGATCTGACAAAACCCTGAATTATGGGGACTTCCGGTGGTCAGCCAATCAAAAGCTGATCAGATTACACAGCGGATCTGACAAAACCCTGAATTATGGGGACTGACGGCGGTCAGCCAATCAAAAGCTGTAAAATATACACAAGTGTGAATTATTCAGTAGCAGGTGCAGTTCCATAGACCAATCTACAGGGGAGCTGTCTCGATACACAGGTTATACACAAAGTCGGGTAATTGTGTACTATGAGGACATTTGTAGAAAATTTGAATTTGAGCTCTCGCTACCTATAGGAACACTCCTACAGTGTCCGAATTATGAGGACACTGGAAGTGTCCTCATAATCCAAAATGTCCCCATAGTGTGGTGTGTATTCTGACCAAATGTCCTTATAAACCACAAAGGCGCGCACACACACACACACTGGCTTGGCTCTGGCAAGAGGTGGCAGTTGATAAGTCACCTACAGCAAGGACAGAAATTCCCCCGAATGGCTTCTTGTTTCTTCTGATCTGTTGAAAATACCAGTTGACGTAAGCAAACAGTTCTTTGGAAACCATGGAGAGCTCATCAATGATGAGAATCTCTGCGTTGGACAGTGTCACTCTGACCTCATCGAGGGCATTTCCAAGACCTTGATATAGGGGCTTCAAGGATGTTGGGCGTTTGAGGATGGAGTGCAACGTAGCGCCAGGGATGTTGAATGCTGCTGTGCCAGTGAAGGCAGTCAGCAGCACTGCAGGCTGGGACATGTCTGCTTGGTCCCGGAATCTAGGGAGCTCCCACAGAATCCTCGTTGCCTCTTGGTGAACGCACTTGATTACGTGCTATTTTACCACAGCAGCTCCGCCTGTCAAAAAGCAATAAAATGGCTCTACATTGCGACCCCACAGAAGTTCAAAGCAACACTGATGTATGCTGTAGAAGATAGAAGCCTGCGTTTCGTTCAGACTTTGATACATTTTTCTCACAAAGTCTGGACTCAACTGCAGTGCTTCTATTCTAGGCATGGAGCTCCTTCCATCTTTCTTGACTTGAAATTCAGGAACTTCTTGGTCTTTGTGCTCGTCAGGTTCTCGCTCTGCAAGACACACTAACCGTTCTGCTTCTACTTCAGGCGCAAAGGAGTTCCACTCATTAACGATAGGGCCACGCACCTGATACTGTTCTAACGCTTCGTCGATCTTCCTACTTTGACCTTCGTAGCGTTTTTGTTGCGGTTTACAATGTATTGGACACTCATGCCCAGCTTTTGGCCACACTTATAAAACTGCTCATAGGTTTGGTGTGCTTCATCTCTCAGGTCGTCATCAGATCTGTGTGGGAGATAGTTTGAGCAGGCTTCTATATAACTTCTCGGGTGTTTTCTTCTCTGAGAAGCGAGGAAATCTAATAATTGCTGGTTTTCCAGCAGTCCTTTTCTGAATAAAGTTCATGTGATTTAAGAGGGGGATGGCGCTTTTACTTTCAGTTTGTTGTCCATACACCACCCTGTACACGGGCACAAACTCTGGATCGAGAGGTCTGCTGACGTATTTTTCTGCCAGGCCTGACATCCACACCACCTCTGAACCCGGTTCCATTTGTTTGAGTCTGCCAATAGGGTGACTCATCTTCACTCCTCATCGGTCTGAAGGAACACAACCGACCGGGAGCACCTCTTCAGACGTAAGCTGCAGGTGCAAACAATAGCCTCTCGAGCGCTGACCTCTTTGTTTAGCATAGGCATGCATAACCTGCTTCATTTCATCGCACTCCTTTACATCAGACTGTTTAACATTTTTGACGACGTTCTTAAGGAATTCCGTCATCTTGTGCTTTGCCTTCGGCACATAGGACATCATGTACATTATGCAGCTGTGGTCATCCACAACGTACTGAATGTCCATGTTGGCGTTCCAGGCACGAAGCAGGTCTGGGCTGTATGGATTAACCCAGCAGCAGTCATTTGGATGCTGCTTCAGGATCACAACATGGCTGCTCGCGAGGTGGTTGACGAGTTCACGGTATTCCTCGTATGTCAAACCGCGTCGGTGGAGCATCTGTCAAGCAACTAAATGAAGCGCCTGCATCCATGAGCAAGTCTCTAACTTGCTGAAGCTTGGCTTTGGCTTCCTTTCGCATCTTGGCGAGTGCCCGCTTCTCCTCCAGTACTCTAGCAGCCTCAGCTTCCTTGTCATCTAACCTTTGAGATGTCAACAGTGGGGGAGGGGCCTAGTGATGAATGTTTCATCCATGGGCAGTTTAGGAAAGCCAAATCTACAGGCAGCATTGCCTTTTTTGCAGGACTTGGAATGTTTCCTGCTGTGCACCTGAACCTCTGAGACAATTCTGTGGAGCTCCAGGTCGGTCTCGGGATCAGGCATCTCGCATGAAATGTACCTATCTATAAATGCTGATACTTCGGAGTCGAAGGAGTCGTCAAATTTAGGTGTGTTTTTAATCCAAATTAGCATGTGTATGTGGGGACTTCCTCTAGCTTGGAACTCAACCCTATAAAAGTAATCCTCTGCTTCACCAATGGGCTGTGCTGGTGAGAGGATAAGGTTGGTCATCGGAGCATCGACTCTCTTCAAACAAGCGCATTACTGTTACAGGATTGCTCCGCAGAGTGTCGCATTTTGATTTCCAGTCAAGCTCTGAAAAGTCCCTTAGTTCTCCCTGTTGAGCTTTTATGACCTGTATGACCTCGGGCCATCTCATCTCAGCAGCGGAGAACGTTGCAAAAAACATGGGTTTGCCTATTTGTCTGACCATGGCGTGGATATCTGAGTTTTTTTTTTTTTTCCAATAAGCTGGGGTGCCTCTAAGAGGTTGCATAAATAGAGTTGCATCTTCGCTCATAACGAGCTGTTACACCTCGTCTCGGTCCAGGAGCATGATTGTTAATATGACGGCCATCTTGAGCTCTGAACTTCCCTTTGTGCATTTGAATAGACATACTGTTTGTCGCCAGGTGTGTTTTTGTGACAAACTGCGCAAAGAAAAGATAAGTTTGGTTGCTAGCAAACGTGTATCGGCAGCAAACAGCCTGGAGTTAAAATGCATACTACGCGAGAGTGAGTCGGTTCTGGGTTCATCCAGTGTGTTCTCTCCTGTCAGGAATTGCACAGGAAAAACCATGGCTTATAGTTTTGGTATGGTGAAGAACCCTACTGGTTTGTTGCCCTGGGTGGGGGCAATGCTAAATGTTCCATGAAAGAATTTCCTGTGCAATGCTAGGTGGCTGCATACACGTGTCTAGACTCATGTCAGGTCTAAGCTCCTCCTTCTCTTTAGCTTCCTTGGGCTGCTGATGTCTATCAGGGTCTGGGTCATTCTGACTACTAAAAATCTCCTTGAGGTCTAGGTCAGCCTCAATGTCTCCCTGATGCTGCTCTGGCTGTGCAGCATCAGCGACATTATGCTGCGAGTCATCCTTATCAACTGACCCCTCAAAAGTGGCACTGTCATTAATGGATACATCCTGATACTCGGAATTCATCTTTCTAAGTGTAACCAGGCCAGCTAAAACATTTTCGTATTAACAATATAGAAATGCTTGTAGCCCTTAGTTAATGCGCCTCTTTAATTTAACTTGAAGTAGCTGCGCTTCCGATCTGGTTCTTGGGAGACTGTTGACCGTTGCTTCCATCTCTGATGGAAAACACACAACAGCTCCGTGGACTGCTTTTTGCTGTCCTTTCAGCAGAGTGATAACCTTGGCAAAAGCCAGTATTTTTGCAATAAGCTGCCTCTCGAGTGTGTTGAGCGTACCCAACTCTGGGGGGATCGGTGCCAACTCCAGTTGGTTCGTGGTGCCTATCGGTGGCATGCGTCCTCTCCAAGTGGCTGTCACACGTGTGACAGATCCACTCCTGCAGTCGCTCTTGTGTAACAGAGCAATGTTCAGAGCAGTCGCTGTCACAAAAATGGACATACTTGCCTGTTAAGCAGGCTGGTGACACACTGATTTGTTTGGTGTAATGTCCTCTTTTGCACAATTTAACCTGATTAGGAAACATTGCTCTGTTACACACCGTACAAACATGTGTTGGTCCACGACGAATCGTCTCGGGAAATGCTGTGATGGCGGCTTCCATCACAGGGTAAATCATGGCCTGCGAATGGCGGGGGTTGTGGGGCACCATTTTCCTATATTTTCTTTTGATTCTTAATGCTCTCTGCATCTTGTAAAAGATGCAAAAAGTAGCATCTGTGGAAAGTTTGGTTACTCTGCGCTGGCTACAGCGTTGGATACAGCATAACCTAAACTCAGGATCATTGTGGTACCTAACATTGAATTACTCCTTTTTCTTCTGCCTAAAGCTCGGGTTGGATATGTACCTAGTCATCGTATAAATTTTTTTTCCCTACTCTGAAAAGCAGGATCCGCCTTATACATTAACGTAATTTTTTTTTCTGTTCTGGAAATCTACATCTTTCTTGTACATATTTATAGAATATTTTTTGTCTGCTCCGGAATGTGGGATCTTCCTTATATCTTTGGATAATGAATTCTCTCATTTTACTTTGAAATTTTGAATAATGTCTGAAAGACAATAACCGTTGTTTCCTATGATTGCTGTCTTGGGAATATTTTTATTTTTTCTGCTTCTATTTTTTTCATTCTAAATTCTGGGCAGTTGTTGTACTTATTTTTCATATAAACTGATTTTTCTTTTTTCTTGACATGGCACACTGGTGTATGTTGCTCTTTGCTGCTAGCTTGTTTCCTTCTGGCCTTTTGACGCTGTTTTTTACCGAGTTTTAAGACGTTTTCATTTGCTGGAGGGAGAGCTGTCCTGGAGACTTTCTCTACCGACGATTGCTGAAGACATTCACTGGAACCGATGGCTTCAAATGACACGGGCACAAACCTCATAGGTGGCAGAAGGTCCACAACCTGCAAAGAGTTTGAGCAGGTGCTAAGCCAGGTCACTGATTTCAGTGAAGGTCTTCATGATTGCAGTTCTGGAGTGGTGTGGTAGACCTGCCAAATTTCTGGCGTGTGAATCAAACATGCCATACCTCCCTAATTTGTCACGGAAAACTGCAATACACTCTGGAGATACAATGATGAACACATGCCTAACGTGACCCGACAGACACTGAAGCTCTTCAGCAAGGGAAACGAGACTGTGGCTTCCGTTTCTCCTGGCTTTGAGTCCACATTTAACGTCGGACATGTGGACATCGTACATGTTTGTGTCTGTCAAGACTTGTTTTGGCATTTCTTCAACGCAAAGATGGTCATCAGTGTATCTTCCCTCCAGGATCAGCTGTTCTTTCACTGCCACGTACAGTGAATCTCCCTGTGCCAGCACTCTATCGAGGGCAGCTGTGTTAAAGTGACAGCCCTCATTCTCATAAGCAAGAAAAGTCAGGGACATGCAGGTACACTGATGATTCCTAGAGAATTCACTGTACCTCATGTCTCCCTGACTGTGGCTAGCCCTAACAGTGACAGACTGACCCCTACTTACCCTCGCACTTACCTTGATGCTCGCCTGTAGAGATGTTAAAGGATTAAATATTAGTAAGTTGTCAATTAATTATTAGCCTTATTAGTAGTTATTAGTTACTACCCATTATCAGCATTATCAGTACTGTTAACTTTACTATTACTAGTATTAATCGTAGCAGTTGTAACTAATCACATTACAAACTGTTGCATAACCACTTTTAGCAAGTTTGTCAGATCAATTAAACACATCTATAAAAAAGCTGACACGATCTTACACATTATAGTAAGTATACTTGGCTACACATTACATTATTCCTTACTTTAAATTTTAACATGTGGAGACCATCGTGGTTTCTCCTTTGTCCCATAGTCTTCTAGAATGAAGTTTAAAGGACCTTTAAAAGTAGGCTACTACTGTACCTTCACATGGATGCTGCAGGATGCTGACTTTACAAGTACAGAGGTTTTCTGACCAGTATTATTCTCTTGGTAAGTTTACCAAGATAATATATTTAGAAAACCTCCTGTACCATTACTTGTTTATCTTTAAACAATTAATAAAACCATATCAAATTTAGACTATATTACTCTTAATTATTTCTTCCTTAATTGTTTATGCATTTGAGTTGAAATAAACCACACACCCACAAGCACTTTATTAAACCCATGACAAACCTGAATGTAAATGTCCTGACCTCTTTAGCAGGGGAGCTGGAGAGTCCATTGTCGATTATCCAGGGCCAGGAAGTCGACAAGGGAAACGCCGTCTGTGATAAGTCACAACTCCAATTAATATTTAGACATGAGGAAACAATGCAGCAAGTTGATACAAGAGAAATTTTCCAAATGTATTTCAATTACTCACTGACATTTGTGAACTGCAGAGAAAGATAATGCTATCAGAGATGTTAAATGAACCAGTTTAATGTAGTTACAGCTGATTTTACAGTAAACATTGTGTGTCAACTGTGGAGTAAATACCTTAGCTGGGTGAGGAGACTGATGGGCCACAGCTTTCATGGTCCTGGATGGTCCAGCCGGTGAAGGAGTCTTCATCCTGGGCACCTGAAAACAAGTAATTCAGTAAAATGAAGACTTTTTAATGACATTATGAATGTTATTCAATAGAAATATTTACCTTCGCAACCGGTGAACAGCAGGGGGTCTCCGGATCACCCAAACTGCAGGACAACCTGACTGGAGGGGACTCCATCAGCTGTTGAGACATGAGAACAAACATGTTGAACTTCATGTCTCAGTGAACACAATGCGTGTTGTGTCTGTTGTGGCGGAGAGTAACATACGTTGGCCACTGAAATTTGGGTGTGGGGGGGTGTTCCATCCGTGGTCCTGGACCGAGGAACCGGGCTGGAGGGGACATCGTCCTCCAGTCTCTGTGACAGCCTGGTTGGAGGGGATCCAACCAGCTGCTGACAGATGAGAACAAATGTATCAAAATTCAGACCGAATTCAGACAGTCTAGTCGTGTCTCCATGAAGACACCGTGTCAATTGTAAACACTGATTGTGTGTCAGTTGTGTAACGTTACGTTGTTCACAGGAGACTGGCGGTGGGGGGAGCGTCTCTCCGCGGTCCTACGACGCCTGGCTGCCGCTGGGGAGGCCACCTACACAGTCAAGTAAAACATAGCACCAGTAATTGTAGAACAAGGAGAAACTTTATAATACAGCCAAGAAGAGACGTCAGACAATTTACCTTCTTGCTCGCTGGAGGAGACCTGCAGTCCTCGATGCCAGACAGCTGAGAAGGAGACACCTCCTCCATAGCACAAGGGATCGTGCTACTGAACCACACTGGGTTCAGTGGGAAGGACTCCTTCTCCTGTGAAAGACCAAAAAAAAAAAAGCCCACAAAGATGCATGAATATTTGACTGGTCAAATACACAAACTTTAAATATTAACCAGTTAACTTATTGTTAAAATAAAAACTTGCCTGCTGCTGCGCTACACTGGCCTGACCAGGAACCTGCGACTGGGAAAGTTTACATCACATATTTGATTAAATAGATGCTTTTTAATTACAACTGTGAAGCCGTTCACCAAAATGTACACAAACCCATGTAAACACGCATAATAAAAAAAAACAACCTTTACTAACCTTGCTGCTCTCACTAACGACCTTCCACTGGAAGGGGTCAGTACACAGAGGAGCGCATATCCCTCCCTTCACAACCAGATTAGGAGAAACCTTAAGTGGCTGTGAAGGAGTGGGAGACACTGTGGGAGGTGGTGGTGGTGTCTCAAGGAACAACTCCGTGGCAGTCCACAGCAGCTGGGTGAGGATCCCCATCCCCTCACGGTCGCTCAGGTGAACCTGCAGACATGACAATACAAATTCATTTACAGACAAAGTTCAACTATAAAAAAAGTAGCTCGTGTTGACTGGTTCATATCAGCATGCGAAATTATAGCAAATTAGACTTTATTACACACACATTCTACTTACACCGTCTCTGCTCCACAGATCCAAGCGCGTAAGGGGGAAGTGCTCCGCCACAGAGAAGTACCTCATCCCTAAAAATATAAAAATGAAAAACACAAGTCATTACAACATCCACCCATGTATTATGACGATGTTCATTACTATATCACATTAAGTATATTTCTTTTTCTTGTTTTGACATTTTTTACACAACCATACGAGCTGTCACTCAGTGGAACTCTTGACTCAGGAGGACTTGGTACGTCTCATCGACCTGCAGGTGTGTGTGTGAGTGTGTGTGTGTGGGGGGGGATTCCAGCACAAAAACCTGTAGAAAACATTTTCAAAGACAATGTTTGTTACCAATCGGCATTTTCATTCAAAAATCACACACACACACACACACACACACACTACAATAACTACACAATATTTAATACAGGATAAGCGAGACATGAAATAACATGTACCTTTGGCCAGCGGCTCCTCACAGCAGTGAGGTAACTCGTGTAATCGACAGCTGCATCGTCGATGGTCCTGCTCGCCGTCAGGTTCTTACTAGGGGCAAGAACAGAGCGTCAGGGGACCGAGGAAGATCAGCATGTAGGACCTCAGTCTGCAGCGTGGGCCCCAGTGGTCAACATGACACCAAAGGAATACTTCCCTTCTGGCATCACAGCAAAACCGTCCGCGATGGCCCGGAGGTGGGAGACCCCGACAAGCAGAGCGAACTGCAACAAGAAAGAAAATTTCATTAGCATGAAAATCCTTAATCCCTCTCAAGATCAATTACTTTCTTCATAAACTGGACAATAGTAACACCTTGTCAGAAGACTCCGGTGGGGTGACCAACTTGTGGCTCCGTCCAGTGAGCTTTGAAGTTGGCCACCTCAGCACCCGATGGCGGTAACCGGTACCGTGGCCTGTTTAGTAAGAGACAAAGCAGACAACAGTATTATTGAATTGAAAACAAACCAGGAAATGTCAAGAAGCACTCATTTATATGAGTAAAACAGTACAGAAAAGAGCCAGTTTAAAAAGTTTAATATTGACGAATTAATTTATTGATAATTTAGGGATAAAACAGGTGGATACTCACGTGGCCGAACTTTGGGAAGCACATCTCCCGTGCTCCAGAAAGGCTTGGCTGGGGGTAATGATCCAAACAACTGATGACGGATAAAATAATAAGCATAAGGCAAAGACAAGTTCAAATAAAATGTAAAAAGTTATACAAATTTTACAAACACATTAAACCTCAGACAATGTCTTATTGTGTGTGTGTGTGTGTGTGTGTGTGTGTGTGTGAGTTAGAACATGCAGTGGGGCAAAAAAAGTATTGTCAGCCACCAATTGTGCAAGTTCTCCCACTTAAAGATAAGTGCCTGTAATTTTCATTATAGGTATACCTCAACTATGAAAGACAAAATGAGAAAAAAATCCATAAAATCATTGTCTGATTTTTAAAGAATTTACTTGCAAATTATGGTGGAAAATAAGTATTTGGTCAATAACAAAAGTTCATCTCAATACTTTGTTATATACCCTTTGTTGGCAATGACAGAGG